>JANHFK010004153.1:54140-70622 GCA_036250565.1 Sibynophis collaris
AGAGGCCAACCACGCCCGCACGTGGTATTTTGTGGAAGAGCCACACTCAAGGGGCCAAAGAGCCATGTGTGGCTCGCGAGCCGCACTTTGCTGACCACTGCCTTAAGGAAATGTTCAAAAACTAAAAAAGAATGATGATGGATGGATGGATGGATGGATGGATGGATGGATGGATGGATGGATGGATAGATGGATAGATGGATAGATACAGAAACAGACATAAATACCTATATAGGCAGATACATCACAGAATATCTATTTTTTGTTACCCTGTTTCCCCCAAAATAAGACATCCCCTGATAATAAGCCCAATCGTGCTTTTGAGTGCATGGCAATAAGGCCAAGCCCTTATTTCAGCGTTCAAAAAAATATAAGGCAGGGTCTTATTTTCGGGGAAACTTGGTAGTAGCATATGTATTCAGTCGTTAGTCAATTTCATCAAAATTCTGCCCTGTTGGACAAATTAAAGTCTCCTTTTGTTCCACATACAATGACTTTTAACACATATATTTTTGTATGTATTAACATATACATTCTTGTATTTTCTAATACATAATTTTGTACACAACATTTTTCTCGTATATTTTTTTATATACAGTACTTTTCCCACATATGTGGCTTTAATATAAATGTTCCCATATGCAGTTTTATCTGCATCTTACATAATGTTTGAGCTGAAAAGTAGTTTGTCATAAATACAGTCTCCATGATTGGTCTACACTGGATTTTATTTTGGTGAATTGCCTAAATTCATGACATTCCTAGACCTAAAAATTTGGAAATGTTATTATTGGTGGACTTCATAGAGAACTTCAGTTTATTTTCAGTGCTTGGAATTACAAATCTCATTGATTTTAAAACAATGTTCTTATGGATACACAAACTAGCATTGCAAAAGCTGGTATTATATGAATTTTTCATTTGTGCTGGATAAGCAAATTTGTATATACCGTAGTTAAAATCACCAGAAGTAGGAAACTGAATAATTTCTCATGATATGAATAGTTTTTATTACCATATAAATGGTCTAGCTGTATATTTACATAATAAAGACTTCTACAACCACTTTCATGCACTTTATATAGTTGTTTACTACAGATATTCTTTTTGTGCTATAGATTGGCTTTGGCTTCTATTTTAGATTTAATCTGATTCAACCCTAAATTGTAATCCTTAAATCAGATTTCTCAACTGTGGTTTTGAAGTTGGCTTATTTCAGTTCAAGAATTAATATTAACCACAATTGGTTGGAATGGATTCTATAGCATTTGATGTACAAAATTAAATTGAATACTTCCCAAGCCTTTACTTGTCATTGTATTCCAAACCAATTTTTATTACAGTCATAGACCATCATGTTTTAAAGAAAGTAACAAGCTCAGTCATTAAATGATAAATTAGCATGATGGCTAAATACATGAGTTAAACATACGAACATCACAAGTAATTTTTAAAACTACGTGAGTGGATATTTGTGAAATATTTTCATGCTTGCATTTTAATGAATATATTTTAATGTGATAAAAAGCATTCTTTGGTGGTCCAATTTCCTTTTTAATTATCCTCATCTTCTTACTGTTTTCTTGGTGGTTTAGCCATCTGAAAAGCATCTGCCTAATGTGCTAATTCACCTGAATAAGTTTGGAAGACATTGTCCTAGAGGGCTAAGCCTTCTTGAGGTTATCTCCTCTTTCAAAAAAAAAAAAATCAGGTGTGAAACTGCAATCTGTTGTTCAAGAATAAAACAGTATTCTTTTGGCAGTTACATTAGTTTTCCAGGTGAGTGCTTTATAACAGAGAGCCTCTAGCTTCAAATTGTTTCCTTAATCCTGAGCTTTATTTCGAAGCATGGAAAAGCATGCATGCCTACTGTCTTTACTTAACAGTGACAAATCCCTGCTTTTCAAACTGGCATCAATCATATTCACACCCTGTCACTCCAGAGAGCTGTCCCTGACAAAAGAATTTATTTAAAGTTAAAAGGGATTTCTTTATGTTGCTATTTATAGGTTATTCTGCTTCTGCTTGCATTTAATGGGCAAATGGCAGTTACCCAACTCTGAAGGTAAAAACGGTGTCTAAAATTAAGTTGAGAACAAACAGAAGGCATAAAGCCCACATTCTTGGAGGAGTCATAGCTATCTTGTTTAGGTTAATGTATCATGTACCATTTGCTGTAACCGTAGGATTCTACATAAATGAAGACAATGAGAGGAGATTTGTGGGAAGAAGTAAAATCACTGACTGTCAATCCTATAGGCTGTACCTTCTTTATGCTAGAGAGTTTTATACTATGGTCAAACCCAGAGCAAATAGCTGAAAGGTTAAGACTGTGCAGAGTTTATATTCAACATTGCAATGCACTGCTTAATCTGGAAAAAATTTAGACATTTGCCAATCATCCACCATCCTGAGCTTCTGTTTTCTTTTTCATTTAATGAGAACTGAAGGTTTAGAATTTAGCGTGCTCTTTTATCACACCCTCACTTCCACTCTAACAAAAAACAGAAGAAATGACTTGAAAGCCACTGTTGCAGTTATATCATAGTTCCTTTGCCCATTATGCCAAAGTACTCCTGTTTTAGAGCAATGTAGACCTTTCAAAAAGTAATCAAGATGAAGTTGATCAGTTGAAATGCCCTTAGCCAGGATTTTCTTATTTGGATTGCCTGTTATAATCCCTCAATAAATTCTTCATTCATCTTAAGCACTGGTTCACAATACCAGCTACCTTACTTATATTGAGGAAGAGCTAGTTATTGTCTACATTCTTAATAATAAGTCAACTGACATCCCTGGATAAACTCTACCAATGGCTTGATTGAAGTTGCTAGAAAGTATGGAGGTTAAAATAAAGCTTTTGGGGAACCTCGCATCACAATTTTCACCAGTCAAAACAATCCCACAGCACCACCTTCTGGAATCAACTAAATTGAAGTGGAATAATTATAACACAGCACCCACAGTTCAAACATTCTAAGTAGAAGGATATCAGAATTGATTATAATGAAAGATGCAGAAGTCCAAGACAACAATACTAGTACACACTCTGTGTTCTTTATATAGCATCTGGCATTTGTCATCCATCAAGGCAATCAAAATAGTTGTTATTCCAAAAATCATGGCTGAAACTAGATTAGAATAGATCTGCAAAATTAGTTGTTCTTTTTTTTAAAAAAAATGATTGGACATGATCATCAGTCACTCTTTTGAACATCTTGTCCAGGAAGATGACATTAGTAACTAGTTGGCTTATAATTTTTACCTATTGGATATTGAATAATTTTCTTCAGAAGCAAGCTTTTAGAGGCAAGTGTTATCCTCTTTCAAAGACTTTAAGTGCATTTAGATGTAATAAATACAGAGGAAAAATAGGCTATTATTAGACTCAGTTGATTGAATATGATCTCATACTTTAGCTACATCCTTACGTCTCAAAACTGTGAAACTCACTCAATACCCATTTTCTTATAATTGCATAAGTATAGAGCATTCACCTTTCCCCAAAAGGTAAAGTTTAATTACTCCCATATATCGATATCTGAAGAAACCTCTCTCTATATTTTATTTATATTACATGTTACTGAGTTATATACAGTATGTTGGTATACATATACATAGATATTTAATGTGAAATTGATATTCCTTAAATGGGTATGTAACCAGATATTTACCTATAGATATCAATTCTATTTGAAACAATTAATGCAGTATTCTGCTATTTTACTAAAAGCATTTATCTTTCACATCAACATTGGGATAGTAGTATGAGGTTTAGAAATATACAAAAGAATGTCATCTTCAAATAAATACAATTTGTGTTCAGTTGATCCATAGATCTCCCTAGGTTATCCAATAGCACAAATCAGGGGTTCCATGCAGATATTAAAAAGCAAGGGTGAAAATGGACATCAATCTAGTTCCTCTAATCTTCTCTTTAGATGTATGCAACTCATATACTATTTATCAGTGGCACACAACAATAGATAAAAAGCCAGAATATAAAAACAGCAAATACAAATAAAAAATATCACAATAATAGCTTTAAAAAACAGAAATACAGTCCACAGCTTAAGGAAATAAGAATGCCCCCCCTCACCAATGAAGCCATCTAAATAGGTGTCCGGTTTCGTGGGTATCCCTGCCCTGATATCTTAATTCATTTTATGAATTCTAGCTGTGCATGTACACTTAAGCAAAGATAGTTTGGATCAGCTTCTGAAGTTACCAGGTGAGAAATGCAACCTATACAGCTCCTTCAATTACTTTAAAATAATTGTTTCATACCTGAGTTTATACATCTGTTTTTAATACTCTGTCCAGTCCTAATAGGTGTTAAATCTCCACTTTCAACTCATGGGTTTTCCTACATAATTGGCAACCCCTTATTCAAAACATACCTTGCCAAATGTGTGGGCTGGATAGCTTTATAGTTAACAAAGGATCCATGAAGTTCCAGTTTGAACAGGTTTGGCAACTATTGAGGCCCACTGGAATAATAATCCTGGGATAATCAATACCAATATTCTTTATCAGGAAAATGAATGAAGACTGGGGTCACAGTAGCAGAATCTATCATTTATGCTCGGTGTCCAACACAAGATAGAAATATTCAAAAGTCAAACACAGATGAAAAATAAAGTCTGAAAAATAAAATGAATAATTTCAAGTTTTGAACTTTCCATTTGTGCATAAATTTGCCTAAATTCCTGATCAAACTTTTTAATAGGCAAGACTGGTTCATTTGTGTTCGGATTGTTACCGAAATTTCATTCTCATCAATGATAATAACATGAGATTGTCAGCTAGTCGGCAAGCATTTATTTTTTATTGTGAAAAGAGGTAGGTTGTTGGGAATTCCTTTGCTGTAAAATCAAATGTTCTTGTGAAGTACATATAATTGATCTGCTGAATCTTCAGTAGCAAGACACATACATTCCAAATGACAGTAATAAGTCCCTTTATATTTACTGTAGATCTCTATATGCACTTTCACAATCTTTGTGTACAGAACTTCAATATATCTGGCTTTAAAGCTGAAATTTAAATAACCCATCAAATAATAAATGGATATTTCTTGCCAGCTCAGTTTACTTTTATCATTAAAATGAAAAATGCTCCCACCTCCAGGAAGAGTTACTATAAATAATTTGCCAGGTCACCAAAATTATGTTCCACCATTATTATTATGAACTAACGACTGAATAAACAGAGAAAACCAGTTTCTGGATTTTTGATAGATGCAAATTTCTATTAAATAATTTAAGGAGGCATTATACAATATAAAATCTAGTCTATCAAAATTGTATGTTTTAAATCTATTGTGCTAGGTGAACTGAATCAGGAAGAAGCAATGTGGTACACACAAAAATATCTTTGATGTCCAAAAGGCAACTGTGATCCTCCTGACTTCACAATCTGTTTGCCTCTTTAAAAAAAAGAAAGAAATACGACGCAATACACCAGCTCTAGCATTAATGTTATTTTCAAGAGTTCCTGTGTGCCCCATTGGCAATCTTAAAACATAAAAATGTCAGACAGTCTAGCACCTTGCTTTATCTGGATATATATTGATGAATGAAGAACATTCTGGAAATCTAAAGTGGAATTAGGGACCAACTTTATCTGAGTCCTTCTGGAAAATGTCCAGTATATACATGGCAATCATGTTATGACTAGACAATCATCTCCCCACTTTAGAGACACTGAGAGCATCCATGGCATGTTCCAAAAATTCCAAATTAGCTCACCAGACCCCAAAAGTTTAACAATCCCTGATCTGATTAATAAAATGACTATTAAATGGTTACCTAAAAGATGGTCAGGCATGAGAAACAATAGTTTGGTCTTATGGAATTCAGCTACATTTACTAGCAAAGGGGCAGATGTCAATAATGCATTAAAATATCTGATGTTAAGATGTGATTTTACTTTCATGAAGGTCAGTTTTTACAACTATCCAATCCACTAAAAAAATATCAGTATTTATGTTATCCATGTAGATTTATGTTTAAGGTTGCAGTATTCTTTTTGTGCTATCTTAATGTTTATAGAAAATGATGTCTACAAAACCATTTTAGTTTACTAACTGCTAGTGACTTTTCTATAGCAGCTCTCTGGAGATGGACTGTTTTAACATTCTGAATCTGAATGGAAAGCATTATGTGAACCCAAGTGCCAAAATAATTGTCTTTATATGTATGCTTAAACTTCAGAACTGGGATAATGTCAAGGAGAATTCCGTTTTAATAGAAATAAAAAACAGCAAATGAGGTAATCAAATTCAGATAAATTAGTATTGGCAGACTCTGAATGATGTACTTGCGTGAGCAATCTTTCAAAATTCTTTCTGGTATACTGCTGGCAACTCTATATTTATTATAATAATAATAATATGATCCATGAGGGATTTGTGGGTGGCCTGGCTAATTCTAATTAATCCAGTCAGTGAGAGCAGCAGGGTAAGTGGAATAGTCTATTGGATGGAAATTCATAACTTAATTGAGGTCAAAGTCCTGGGCTGGGAGAACAAAAGTCTTTCTCTAGGATCAGGTCGATCAATAGCAATAAATATCTGGCTTGGGTACAAGTACTTTACAGTGACAGATTACTTGACACTGGCCAGAAGGCCTGGTCTTATAAAGGGTAGAATCCTGAACTGTTTTACACAAGTTAGTCTTGTAGACTCTTCGGGATGGTACAAAACTAGAAGAGGAAGCCTTTGTTGTATTACGGTCTGTTATGAGACATAGAAGCATGCAATTTAGAGAACCCGCACTAAACACTGAATTTGCTATAATTTATTAGTATTTCTTCAGAAGTACAAGTAATTTAGTCACGTTAGTAGTGGCTGAACTCAAAAGAATTTGCATATAGCTTTCAGGAATAGCGTACTACTAATCCTTAAATTTGTCTGCAGAAGTATGAATAAGAAATAATTATTACTGTTAATTAGAATCCTGTCCTTTTCCCCAGGATACAACAATCAACAATAATAACAGTTGAAACAAAAGTATAATGCAAACAAAACTATTTCCTGTAAGATATACCTATATGTGGCTTCATAGGAGCCGAAAATTATACTTCCAAAATCTGACAAAGTAGCTGAAGTAGAGTACTGTGGGGTTTTGGTTTTTTCCAAATTAAGGGAAGGAATGTGACTTTAGGCAGACTGTTCCTTTTCCTATCTCTAAATGTCTTCCAAAATGCCCACATGTGAGATTATTTTTTTAAAAAATTCATATTTGGGGTTTGTTTTTCCCAGTGCCCACCTGTAAGACAACCTGAAAATCTGCCCCCAAATTATTCCCACTCTTCCATGACCCCACTGTGGCATCAGGGTACTTCCCGTAGCTGTCTAGAAGAGTGGAAAGCTGGGTGGCAACTCTAGGTCTCAAACGTTGCCTATCTCTACTGTAATTATTCAACTCTTACTATTGTGTAGAAAAACATTTGCATAATTGTGAGACAGTTACAGTTTTAAGTATTGCATATGAGTTCCAAATTTTGGTCTGTTTTGGAGGAAATTGGATTTTTGGGCAGAATGGTTGAAATAACTCGGGGGAGGGAACGTACTGTAAAAAGTGATGCTTTCTTGCTAATTTTCATTCTTGAAACGGAATAGGCTGCAAAATTAAGTTGAGGCTTTACATGAGGTCTTCTGATCACAACTTGCCTGAGTTAGTTTATTAAAACTTGAATGAATATACCAACTCAGTGTATTTGCATGTTCCCTCAACTTGACCAAAAAGAGCCCCCCCTCTCCCCCTCCCCATGTCAGAGGATAAAATTTACTTAACCCCAGTTTACTCTCATGCCTAAAGCACAGACTGGTTACTCTTAATTGTGATTTATTTCAACCAAGACAACTTCACATCATAATTTATAAATCTGGCTTGTTTAACAAAACCAATTGGGATTAATTCTAGGATTGTATGATATGGTAAGCAAAAGCTGTCTATTTTTTCTTCTTCATCATAAGCAGGAGGAGTGAATCCAGGTGAACAGGGGTTTTTTAAAATTGTTTTTGTATCAAAATACAGCCAAAGTCTCTAGAATTCCAGATAATATTTAGGAGACCTCAGTAGGAATACTGACTGTTCTTTACTGAAGAACTGAACTAAACTTCAGAGTTCCTATCAAGAGTTGTAGTGGCAAATTATTTTAATTTGGGAGGTTTTTTCCAAAATCCAAGGAGCTACAAATATGCTCTGTTTTCAAATAAAATATATGTTTCCAACATCCTTGATGTAAATTTGATTTTAAATCATATACTGAACTGAAATGATCTGAAATTATCAAATTTCCTTTTTTCACATTACTTAATTATAAGTTGTAATAGCTGCAGAGTTCCCAGTTTCTTCTGTTGTATGTGCCATATTATGTTATATTTCTTTCCTGTTTGGGATGCTGAAATTAGAAAAGGAAAAGGAAAAATACATGATGCTATCCATTTTCCTTCCCAGTTAATCCTAGCTTTCTCTTTATTGAACCATTAGTTCACACATTTCTATCAGGATGAAAGGATGAAAAGAAATAGAAGCTTCCAGTTTCCTTTGTAGCAAATACAAGTATGATTACAGATTACAGACTCTATGGTTTAAAAAGTTACTTTTTTCTATTATTTTCCTCCTTTTTACAAGTTTATTTTCTATTGTCTTTTGTTTTCCTCAGCATCTTGTTTTTTCTTGACTGTCCCTTTTGCTTCTCTTATAGCTTGAATATAAAAAACAGTATTAAACTGATAAAAATTCAAAGACAGTAGTGCTTTCAAGAAGTAATTTTCAGCATAGTCATGAGCAAAGCTGTAGCCATGATCTCTCCCCCCCCCACCTTGTGACCCTTTCTCCCTGCAATCAGCCAATCTCACTGTGCCTGTGGATGTTCATTCCAGTTGTCCCAAGCTGTCTTCTGAGTGGACAGTCAAGGTCTGGAGATGCCCTTTCTATCCACCACTTCCGGAACTTGGTCAGCCTGTCACAGTGCTCAGAAAAGAGATCACCTTCTGAATTTGAACTATAGAGAAATAATCGTGATAGCCACCAGACGGCGCAAAAGGGTAATTTGATCAGCCCAAGACTTTTTCTAAAAGAAGGATTTTTTAATGAAATTGCTGATTCAGCCTCAGTGTCTACTAAGACTGACTAGCAATACCTGATTTTCACTCTCAACTCACAATCATTTTTTGCTCTTTATTTCCAGAGAACCCATCCTTAATTTAGCAACTGCAGAAACCACAAGCTGTCATCACAGTTCTGGATTATCAAGCAGAGCACAGAATTTCATGTGTACCTCTATAATCTCAAAGTAGAGAGATAACAATATTAATATCACAGCTTGTGGGAAAATTACTCAATTTTTTTCCTGCCAACATTCAAGGTCTCGGTTCAATCTAAAGGAATAGCAAGCCATTAGAGGCAGCTACAATATATAGCATCTAAACACTAGGAAACAAATTCCCAATCATCTCTTTAGTGTTTTTTAAGAAGCAAGGAATAATAACTTCAAAAATAAAAAATAATTTATAGAATCACTTCATCCAACACATATTTGATCTATTTTGTGCCTTTCAAAAATGAGGAACTGTTTTATATGCTATTTTAGGTGTTTTGCCAATTTTGAGGTCATTGCTAATTCTGTATGGAGAATATTTTTTCAATATAAACTTTTATATTAAAAGTTTTAAAGAAAACGTTAGTAAAAATTAGCCAATTCAGAATAATGAGAACAAAGAAAGAAAAAGAAAAAAGAAAGGATGAAAAGAAATAGAAGCTTCCAGTTTCCTTTGTAGCAAATACAAGTATGATTACAGATTACAGACTCTTTGATTTAAAAAGTTACTTTTTTCTATTATTTTAATCCTTTAAATCCATTTAATTTTGTATTTTTTAATCCTCATAAAAATATACTATTTTTTTCCTAATCATCAAATCCACAAGTGCATTTTTCTGTTTCATGCAAAAAGTCCATAAAGGGTTTCCAATCAACCATAAATACATTGTCTTTTCTCAGATCAAGGAAGTTAAGTTGGCCATCTTTGCAAGTTCCATCATGTTCTCCATACCATTTCTTCATTGTGGTTGGTAATGAACATTTCCACTTTTGGAAATGTATAATAATCTCGCTGCCAATTTGATAGAAAAACAAAGTTCCACAACATTTTTCTAGTTGCCTATTTTTCCTAAAAGAAAAGGCCTCTGGTTTTAATTGGACTTTAATCTTTAATAGCCTCTGAATCAGTGTGTGTATTAGAATCAAGAATTTTTCAATCACAAAATATAACATTCTGCAAATAGTAGACTGTGGCAAAAGAAAGCAAAGGTAGTATAAATAGTAATAGGTTCTTTGGAGGGGATATGATGGCACAGCAGTTAAGACACTGAGTTTGTCAGCTGGAAAACTGACAGCCCCCCGGGGTTCAGGACCTGAGCGCCACACAACAGGGTGTGCTCCCATTACTTGCCCCAGCTCCTGCCAACCTAGCAGCATGAAAGCATGCAAATGCAAGGAGATAAATAAGTACCACTTCAGTGGGAAGGTAACAGCCTCTGCATATAGCCATGCTGGCCTCATGACCATGGAAATGTCTTCAGACAACACTGTAAGAAACAGAGATGAGTACTGCCCCCTACAGTCAGATCTGACTAGGCAGAGGAAACCTTTACATTCCTTGGGTGCAGTTCCAAAACAACCGAAACACCAATTTGAACACCCTTGGTATTGACAAAATCACAAATTGCACATACAGCTTTACTTGAAATAACATACATCCTGCAACAATATCTTTAACATCATCAAATAACAACATCTGCTTATTCCAAGTCTTTGGGAAGGACTCGATAGATGGATAAAAATGCCAAATCTAGTTTAAATATCTGGCTGACTATGTAACAACAACAACAATACCTTTTTTATCCAGTCTCTGTAGTGGTGTGATTGCATTGTCCTAGCCTACTCCATTAACAACCTTTGGACTCTGGATAGAATGCTTATCTTATTTCATCATTGGGATAACCTTCAAAACAGCCTTCTGGAGCGAGTTCTCTAGTTAGTTCACACCTTCACCTGTCCTTGCCCCAAGAGTTCATAACCTGATGAACTAAATCAGATGAATACAAATGATGTTAATGATGTGTTACTTTTAAAAAGTACGAGATAATTGTTGTTAATAGGATACATAGAATTTGTTTAGACATTTATTTCTATTTCTAAGGTTATTTTCAAGTTGACTTTGTTTTGGAAATGTGGGAGATACACTGTTAATAAATTTTATCAGGTACTCAGAGCAATTTCACATTGTTTTCCCCTCAGAGTCTTCTAATTGCCTGGCTGTGAATGGTAAACCTGAAATCAGGCAGCCCAGAATCTCAAAAAGGGCACTTTCTTAAATCTCACAATAAAAGGAATATTTTTCTCAAAGAAGCAATCTGGTATAAATGTGGCAATATATAAAGATGCATGCATGTACATTATGAATAATATCCTCCTTTCATCTTTTTTTTTTAAGTTTTATTGGTTTTTCACAAAACATAACAAATAAAATGTCTTTTTTTTTTTTAGAACAGCATGATTCCAGGTTCTCCTTTCATCTTTTTTGTAGTCTGTCACAGCTCTCTTGCTGCCATTTGCGGATTTGCTGCAAAACACAGTTGAATCAGCTGATCAACATTAAGTTCTGATGTAAGGCTGCACCACTACAACCCCCTTTATTCCAATATTATTATAGACCTTTTGAGCATTGTTGAGATGCTGATGAGTTAGGAGAATTCATTTCTGAATTCTTAAATCAAAAGATGCAGGAGTACTTTTATCTAGAGCCGTGATGGCGAACCTATGGCACGGGTGGCACAGAGAGCCATATCGGTGGGCACGCGACTGTTGCCACAGCTCAGCTGCAGCACGCATGCGCTTGCTGGCCAGCTAATTTTCAGGCCTTCCAGGCCCACCAGAAATTGGGAAACTGGTGGTTTCTGCCTCCGGAGGGCCTCCTGGGAGGTGGGGAAGGCCGTTTTCACTCTCCCCAGACTCTTAGAAAGTCACTGGAGCCTGGGGAGAGCAAAAAATGGGCCTTCCAGTCCCACCAGAAGTTGGGAAATGGGCTGTTTTCACCCTCCCCAGGCTCCTAGAAAGCATCTGAAATCTGGGGAAGGCAAAAAACTGGCCTACTGGGCCCACCATGCCATTCTGTGCCAAAAGCGGAGGGAACACAGGGCACATTGAATTATGGGTGTGGGCACGCACATACGCTACCCCCCTGCACTCCCTCTGCTTTTGGCACTCAATGGCAAAAAGGTTAGCCATCACTGATCTAGAGTTATCAAAAGGATAATTTGAGGGTTGCAAATTATATAGTTTTGAAGGGTTGTTGGGGTTTTTTGGCAGAAACTTTCTTCCTACCCTGTTTTTTTTCAGAATCCAAGTTTTGCTTCCATAGTGTCAGAGCAACTACCATTGCTTGTACTATTGTGAATGTTGTAGGTATACTGTAGACTTCACAGCATTTCCCCCCCAATCGTCATGGTTGCTGTACTAAGTTCTACTGTAGTGTTTCTTTTTTTTATTGTTCCTTTACTCTGGTGATAGTTGATCCTAAAAGTTATAAGTTATATATCACTTCAATATTTTCACTGTCAATTCTAAGACCGGCTACTGTTGCTTTTTATTTTATTTAATATTTTATTACGTCATTTAAGCTCTTTCCCTGCATTCTTAATTGGTTAAGATCCATGTGAAACCCAAAAGGGAACTTTTTGAGTTCTTCACAATTTCATAACTAGAATGAGATCCTGGTATTTTTGGGATTGCTACTTAAAGCAGTTTCAACATTACTTTTCCTCTACGGCCTTGTGTTTGGAGAAATAAGATATCTTAGCTCAAGGCAGTAAACTTTTGCAGCAGCGGAATATTTGTCAGTGTAAGAAGAATGATGGGAAGACTTCAGTTAGGAAAAGTGAGTGGCTTTGTGTAGACTCTACTTTGCCTAATATATGGCAGAGTTAAAGTCTCCAGTTAATCCCTTTAGATCACCCATGCCTGTGTTCAGTGAATGCTAATTTTGAATAGACTGCCTTGCCTTTAACTATTGAAATGGGTTTGTAATGCATCTGTTGGAGGTGTAACACCTGCATATGTTGGGATCTTTTTCTAAGCCTTTTTTAAAAATCATTTTTCACATTACTGAAGCCTTAATCCCATGAGCTCACCTTTTAATAACAGGAAAGTGTATGAGCTTTCTTCTTCATGCTCATTGCCGCTTCAGGATAACTCATTCCTGTGCAGCACTCATAATGGAATTCAAGGTGTTGCGTTTTTTTAAAAAATTTCTTTACTAAGGATGCTTGTAGCATAGCGTTTGCAGGTTGCTGCGAAGCATCTATGTGGGTTCAAGGACATGTTCCCAGTTTAATGTGCACAAGCATGCTTCTGCTTATGCTCTGATTGGCAAGGTTAACTCTGAGAGGCACTGAGAGGCTGCAGCTTTTTAAACTGATTTGATTAGAACCAGTGCTATATCTCCTTCACTCCCCCTCCCTTAACTGCAGCCTCATGATCCTTTTAACATTGGTCAAACAACCATTCCTTGTGTGTCTGTCTTCTCTTCATCACCCCCTACTCTTATTTTCAAGCTGAATTTTTGACATTTTATAAAATTAAGAAGCTCAGTAAGGATTGAGTACCACATTTGTTTCCTGAATGCATTGTTTTCTGAGATGGGTTGAAGTATGGTTCTGTTCATATTTCCTCCTATCAGTGTTACTGTTATCATGCAGTTTCTAAGGTATGGCAAATTTGAAGACCAATATTGGTCTGCTTGTTTTTTAAGATGGGTATTTGTTACTAAGGTGGCTTGCAAAACATTACAATTCAGTTGTCTTCATTATGTGGTTTTATCTGAACAATGTGAGCTTGTATTGTCGAAGGTTGTATTCACATGGCACCCTCTAATTATGATTTCCGCCTTTTCTGCTTCTCTTCTATATTTGAAATAGTTTATTTTTCCTCCATGTTCGCTCTGAATCTATTGTCAAGTTGAGAATATGGTTTTTTTACATATTTTCTTGCAATGAACAAAGCTGTAGGCACTTGAAAAGAAACGCCTCCTTAAAATTCAGGCAGGTTTGTGCAAATCATTCCTATGAATCTGAAATGATCCCTCCGATCCTTATAATGTCCGACCTTTTTATGGATCTTCTCATTTGAATCTGTGTTCTTGTCAGCTCCCACAGGAATGCTAGTCTATCGCAAGGAGATTCCTTCCAGTAGTAGTTCCAAAAGTAAAAATTGCTATAAGTGTAACAGATTTGCTTTCAGAAATGTTATTTCATTTATGATAGTGTTGCTATTTATCTTACATGTATTATAATATTTAATACTTGCTTTTAATTTGCTTGGCAAATTTTGTCTCTTGAAAATGAGTAATATTCATAGGTATATTATTTCAGTTTATGAAATGATGCCTAGGCAATACATTGCTTGGACAGCAGAATGCCTGCAGTATACCAAAAAAATGCTGCCATGTGCAATTCAGATAATGTTAATGATCTGTTCTATATTGTAAATACAACCTATCTCCATTTAGAGATAACTAACCCTGCAAATCTAACTTTGGTTGAAATGGTTTTAAACACAGTGTCCTACCCCAATTTATTAAATTCTGACATACTGCATTACTTAAGAATTGCAGAGAGAATTAAAGCTTTGCTGACTGACTTCTGGATTATAGGTAAATATTTAGTTATTTTTAAAAGGGCCTGCCAGTGTTTCATTTTAATGGGATATATGTATAAAAAGGTTGTTTTAGGCCAGCAAATGGGTAGACAATCCAATTTTCCTGATTCCATCAAGATACACTCAAAGCATTATCTTGGGCAGTTAACAGAAAGCAGCCATTCTCCCCTCCCAACATGATTGACCCTCTGCATCCAGTAACTCAGAACAGTATTTTGATGTGAGAGTATTTACTCATTGTTATATATTTAGGACATGGAAGCATATTTTGCTTTATCAGGAGAGCTCTGCTAAGACAGTGTATATATTTGTCAATGAAAAGTACTGCCCAGAGCTTCCATTGTATTTATATTTGCAAGAAGAAAGGAGGCTCTAGAAATAGCAGAAATGAATCCAAGTAGATATTTTTGTGTAGCATCTTGCAGATCAAGTGAAATACATTGGGAGAGCAATAGAAGTAGTTTTGACCTTGCCAAATTTCTATCTCAAGATTGATCCACCAATAAATTGAAAGATGTAAAAGTTCATTCAAAGAAATATTAAAACATAATTTGAGAGCTATTTTTCTGTTGAGGATTCTTCTCTCCCCTCCTCCTTCCCCAGGAAATCTGTTTAAAACTGCATGCATTGCCAGAGTAGTCTCAAACATCTCTCTTAATATTTGTGACACTTAAGAAAGTTTTGATGCTTTGTAAGCTCTTTATAGAGATAGGCTATGGCTTTTGCTGTAAGAGGCAACTGAGTTAAATGTAAGGAAAATCCTACTAGAACTGCTGGACTTTATATGGGCTTGATCAGAGTCACTTTAATTGATGGCAGGTGTCTACTAACTACTATTTACCATCAGTTTGAATAAGATTGGTTAATTCTGAACACAGCCATATCCCTACTTACAATATAAGAGATTGTGCACACTTATGCAGCTGCATTATTCTAGTTTTTTTTATTGTTATTTTCCCCTTTAAAACACTGGTGTCAAACTCGCAACGTCACATTGCCATCAAGGTGACATTTCACATCGTTTTCCTCTTCTGTGGCCTGTGCGTGACACCCCTGCCCTAAAAGAAGTCATTTGAATTGTACAGCTTCTACGCTATGTTAAAAGTTGAAAAAAATATGAAATGATTTATCTTGGTCTGATTTTTTTTTTTTTACATCTCAAAAACTTGGCTGTAGGAAATGATGTGGCTGAGCCCAAGGGAGTAGTCAAGCACATCATCAGTTTGGAATCCTTCATGCCCACAAGAGATCTAAGTCCTCCCTGAATTCCATTAACTCTTATCTACCACCAATTTGCCTTGACTGTTAGTAGTTCACATTCTTGTGGTGAGCTAGCATGGAATAAACCTTGTTCTGACCCAGTTCCCCAAACACAACAAATCTTCTGTAGTTGAAGCAATGATTCCTTTATTAGGAGCGCCAGCAGCCCCAGCAATAAGTTTCTCTCTCAAAGCAGGCTAACAAGTCTGTCCGGTAGGGAGATGAATAGTTGTCTGCCACATCTATTCATCTCCTCCCTCTGCCTTTTATCCCCAGAGCTAGGGTGGGGCTTCACTAGCAGTGGTGGCTCTTCCCTCCCAAGGATCGACCTATAGATTTCCACTGTTCTCCTCTCCTCTGCCTTCTTCACATCTGTGCGTCAGGCACTGGACCCAGCTGTTCCTCCTTCCTCATCAGCCGCCTCCAGACCTGGTGGCTGTTGACTCTCCATCTGAGGGCTGATGGACAGCCCAGGCTCTGCCTCTGTCTCTTTCT
>JANHFK010004156.1:72859-85104 GCA_036250565.1 Sibynophis collaris
AGGACAGGAAGGCCTGGAGGAACGTTGTCCATGGGGTCACGATGGGTTGGACATGACTTCGCAACTAACAACAACAAAAGGCATTAAGCAATTATAATGCATGTTGTTTTGTCCAGTAATGTCCCATATATTTTATCTATACATATATGTTTTCTTTCTTATTCCCAGTACTGTTTTCATCCATTAATAAAAAAAACCCAAAACCTTTCAACATTAACAAGTTCTAAAGAGTATTTACAAAGAGCTTTACAAGGGTCTTTTTGACATTAAAAGCTTTAGCATTAGGGCCGTGTGAAAGAAACCCAGGAAAAGTTGTTGCTTCTTTAGAATGCTGCAAATGGGTGCTATATATTCCCACATCCTGAAGAACATTTACAAATCAAACAGAAAGCACATTTCTCTTCACCACAATTTAGATCACTGTTACTCAACCACAGAGCCTTTAAGATATGTGGACTTCAACTCCCAGAATTTCCCAGCCATCCACGAAGAAACAGAACACGTACTGAAGTTCCTGATCTTTTTTGGTACCTAATATCCCATTGGTGCCTAGAATTCCATAATGCAATGCTATGTGCAGTTAATATTTCTTGAAAGGAAGCCCAAGGACAAGGATATTCTTGGTTACTTCACAGACATATTAAGTACAGTATTCCTGCAAAAATTGCAAAATTCTTCCAGGATACATTTATAATTCTTAATATAGTTTGCATTCCTGAGCCTCCCTAGTGGTTTCTCGTCTATCTTCTAATCAGACATGACCCTACTTAACAAATTGAGATTAGCCATGGTTAGCTACACACCAGAATCTTGTTGGTTTCAGAATATAAAAGGCTTCTAGTAGGTCTTGAAAATTTATGCTTCATTTGGGTTTCATTTTCATGACTGTTTAAGTCACATTCCCAGAACTAATGTGGATAAATAAATCAGTAAAGGATTCTTCAATATTTACATGTATCTGAATTATATTTTCCAATTAACAAGACACACAAGAATCTCTGGATTTTGCAAATAATACACATAAATATATAATGTAACACTGAAAGTGAAAAAGAACAATTCATATGTGCCACCATGTGCAAAGGAAAAATGGTATCTGGCTTTCCTTGCAAGATTTCCAGAAGCACTTAGCAAAACATCTCAATCTGGCCAAATTTTAAATTATGTGAACCATAATCTGATATCCCTAGAATTAGCAACCAAAATTGATATAATAGTGTACATTCCACCATTTATTTATTTATTTGAATTTGTCAAACAAAAACGAGAACAAGAATAAGAGAATAAAAGGGACGATAGGCACATTGGTGCACTTATGCACTCCCCCTCTACTGACCATTTAAGTATGAAATAAGGTCCACAGAAGTCAATTTGTGACTGAAACTGTGAAAATTTGTAGCTGAGACAACTGAATCAGGTAGAGTATTCCAGACTTTGACAAATCTATTACAGAAATCATATTTTTACAGTCAAGTTTAGAACGATTTGCATTGACTTTAAAGCGGTTGTTCTCACACGTATTATTGTGATTAAAACAGAAAAGGCGATTGACAGGTAAAACAGTACTACGTATAATTTTGTATGCAATGCCTAGGTCTGACTGCAAGAGACGCAGTTCTAAGTTATTCAAACTGAGAATTTCGAACCTAGTAGCATAAGGAATTCTACTGTGTACAGAAGAGTGCAAGATTTTTCTTGTGAAATACTTCTGAACCCGCTCGTCAGGTATATGGTGGGGATTCCAAACACTTGAACAATATTCTAAAATTGGTCTAACATAAGTTTTATAGGCTCTAATTAGCAATACAATGTTTCCAGAAAAAAAGCTTCACAAAATTAAGTTTACAACTCTTCATGCTTTTTTAGGAATGCTGTTACAGTGAGCTTTGGACCATCAATCATCAGAGAGAAGTACACCGAGGTCCTTAACAAAGTGAGGGTTATATACTTTATATATTATATTACATACTTTTATTTCTGTACCTAATTCAATCCCACAAATGTGAAAGGAAAGAAGGATAGAGCAAAACATAATCACAGAAGACGTTACATTGCTTCTGTCTCTATTCTACAAAATAATCCGTGTTTGGGGCAATAGAGACATCTGGAATATTGTATGGGATGCTTCCCAGGAAGTCTATGAAAGAACAAAAGGAAAAGGAAAACCCTGCAGAGATCCTTACAAGTCTTTGCATATGGCCCAGTTCTGAGTGATGTTAACCGAATGCAGATATGCTTTTATTCTTCCCTGTGTTATTACTGTGAGGGTGTGCGTGCGGTCTACAATTTGTATCAGTGTTTTAACCATGAATGTTTAATTGCCTTTCAATGTCTACAAAGCACTGCCTGGCCTTTACTCTTAGCGTGTGCAATCCCAATTATTCTACAAATAACCTGTTCTCAATCAGCTACCAAGCATTCCTCAAAAGTTCTCTTTCCTTGATACCCACACATGTTAAGCTTCCAAAGCATGGGAAAAAAAGGCAAGCATATAGCATATGATCTCTTTCACTGTGATAATGTACGATTTATATCCGTTCTACTTATTAGAAATAAACAAAAGGCAAGTGGGCTTAGTAAAGGCACAAAAAACTATTGAATCAAACCCCAGGACCAAGAAGGAGAATTAAATAAAGTGTGACTAAATTAAGAAAAAGACGCAAGTATGAATAAATCATCTCCATTTTCATTGTGCGATCTGTATTAGGGAACTTAAATGGGCATTCAAGGGTTAACAAGTGTAAAAGTGGTGAAAAATGAAACACAAGTTTTGAGATATTAGTCAACAATTCTGTGTAAGGCCTGGGTATGTGTTCTTCTCTCATAATTATAAATGAACCATTCCAGAAGTTTTTTTATTCAGTTTATAGTTTGTCCAAGAGTTCCAGTGGGCGATGGAACATACGTTTTATTTCTTGCCTACTATTCATTAAAACAATATGAGTTTTAATTAAATAAACTGCACTGGTTAATGTTTGGCTAATTCTTACAACAATGTTCTCTCCAGCTACCCCCTTCTCCTTCTCAAAGGCTGCCCAAACTACAAGCATGTTGTACATGAAAAATTCATCCATCATGTGGGGTTTCAAATTTTCCGTTTAACTCTTCTCACAGAACCATATTCACAAGAAATGCTTTTCAGAGTTTGTCAAAAACAGTTACAGTAGATCTTCCCCAGCAATAGAAGAAAGTTGATGACTGAATGAAATAAAAGGCCAAAACATCACTCTACATGTTCTTTTGATGAATACAGGGCCATTTTGCCAAACACTTAAGTATTTGTTATTAGCCTAATTGTTTCATCATCTCTATTGTCCCAGAATAACAATAACTATAATCTAGTACAAATGTGATCATTAGCTTGCCAGTAGATAATATACCAATATACAAAGTTCTACCGTAGAGAAGATATTGGCTTTTAGATTTTTGACCACAATAGGACTGATATATTCAGTAGTATTTAAATAGTGCTATGTACATTGTATTTATTTGCAACTATCTGTAAGCCAACTATACAGTATAAGTTACTCTAAATAGCTTATAACGGTAATAAAAAAAATTAAATCCAGCATTTTATTTTTAAAAAACTAGTGGAGTCTTCCAAACTTGCTCCCCAAAACCTGTACAAAAAATGAAGATGTTCTTAAATAATCAAATGTTGAGACCCAACCTGATTTCAGACAGTAAGACTGACAACAAGAATGCATTTATCAAGTTTTCCACCTTCTGATCTGTGGGCATCTACTCCATGTAGATCATTTGGAGTAAACAGATTCTACTTGGAGAAAACAGATAAAAGAAGAGTCCAAGGATAAAAAGGGTTTATAGGTTAACAACTAGCACCCTGAACTGGGCTCAGTTTTCTATCAGCAACCAATCCAATTTTCACAGAACTGATGTTATTTAACTGACCAGTTCTATTCAGGAGGCAAGTAGCTGCATTTGCTGCCAACTGCAGCTTCCAGGTCATTCTTAAAGGCAGATCTAAATAGACTAAATAATAAAAACCTTACGGTATGCATCAATCTTGTGGTATGCAAGTAATCTTAAAATATGCATCTAATCTTCATCACTTCCTGAAGTTTATCCACAAGAGCAACCAACTCAGTTTTAGTCCTATGCTAAATCCTAAGAGAAAGGGATTCTGATAATACATCTCATCTGTAGTTGGAACTGAACCTCCTTTTCAACAGCATTACCATGAATGTCAAGTTGGAAACTATCCAATGGTTCTAAAATGACCGAGTCCAGAATGTTTTTTAAGGATGAGGTACAGCTTAACTTTCAAGAAGGAAGATATTACCCGCCACCAGCAAGGAAACTTATACTTTTTGGATTCATACCAGAATGAAAACATTCTATGAAACATTCAATACAATGTACAACATACTAAATCAGCAAGAGGAAAACTAATTGTCCCTCTCTTGTGAGATGGAGGCCATACAAATATGATAAATAAATTAAATAAACTGAAAGAAATTATTTTCTGCCAAATCAGATTAGCCAATGAATCACCTTCAAAGCCAAGCCTTGGTATCATTAGGGGCCATTTGTACCTTGTCAAGTCAAAGATAACTAAGTCATCTTTGACCTTTTTTTCTTCTCTTTGTCCTTGCTCCTTAGAAAAATAAATAAATTGAATCTCCCCAACACCATTGTGAGTTTTCATACATAACTGGCAAAACCCATTTCATGTTGTAGAAGTTGTTTAAGAAAGAATTCTGCTTGCGCTCCTCTAGTTCCAGTATCACTCTGAATGCACAAATAAGTTTCATGCTGCTCACTGACACCAATATGCCAACAGATACTTTAAGAACAGTTAAGCTCACTGTTCTATTTTCTTTTCTTTTAATTGTTTTAGAAAAAAATAGTAAACAGGCAGCTGGTATGCTGCAAAGCAAAGCAACAGCTTTTAGCACCAGGTTTATTTACAAAAATGCCTCACAATCCTAGGTACATTTCTACAAAGCATAAAAGCAGTACAGTATTGCATTTGAAGTATGCCCACCCATCCACTCCCAAAAAGGTGAAGATAATCAGAAATGGTTGAAAGTAGTCCAGGAAAAATATAAAGGCAATCAAACCCATCAGTTTACCAGTAATCAATGGGAAGCCATGTTGAAAACAGGCCAATGGTTCCATGGAAGCCATTTTAAAATTCCACGTGAACCAAAATAGTTCCCTGTCTTTGGAATTAACAGTGCAAAGCTAACCTTGTTAAAGATACATTATACAGAAGAATTTTCTGATATGATGGAAAGCCAAGCATCTAGGTCAACATCCTTTGTATTCTCACAGCTTACTCAATGGGAACTTCATATTTGTCCTTGTTCTGTGGGGCATAGGATATCATTGCTATTTTCACCATAACTGTCAAATCTCAAAGAAAGTATTTTGAGTGACAAACTGGATTAGGCTATCTGGAAAGTTTAACAATATTCCTTCAACCATGCTGTTATACCAACTAAACACTCCAGAGAACGATTATATTGGTTTCACTCCTTTACTTTCAGAAATTCAGCAAATGTCAATACACTGAAGAATTATGTTGTTACTTCTCATATTATCTTACTCAATTTAATTATGTTTTCCTCAAGCTTTCTTCAACTGCACATCCCTAGCTCTAAGGAAGGGTCTGAACAAAGCCAACATATTTAAAGTTTCAAATCAAGAGAAGGATACTGATCTTTGGTGAAGAACTGTTTTATACAAAATAGTTACTTGAATCTCCAGTGGAATAGAAAAGACCCTTATTTGAAATCTTTCAAAACCACTGCCAATCAAGGCTTGACCTAGAATAACTGGACCTAGAAACTGAAAGTCACACTTGGTATATTTTGAGAAAGGCTGGCGTATTATACAAACCGAAAACTAGAAAGACTTATGGTTGCCATGATGTAAATTTCTAGGATCCTAGATTCTTAGTAATAAAACAAGGACAGACCGATAGAAAATGACCATAAAAACAAAACAAAACCCATGTGCCTTTCTTCCCTCAGTGTAAGAATTTGATCTTCTACAGTGGCTTCTAATTTTCTATCCAACATATACTGACCTTTAAAAGTAAATAGCTTTCTTTAAATTTGGAGGCGAAATACTATCATCACCATGTACTGTCATTTCAAACAAGCTCCCAAGAACATAAAACTCTATATTTCTTTATTATCTACTTAGTTGTATGTGAAGATTATTCTCGAGGTAAAAAAACAAGAAAATTAATTAGTTCTGTGCTACCAAGTGCTTCCTGTTCCACGGCCAACACTTCCCAAAACATTTTGGAAAGAATAGAATAGAATAGAATAGAATAGAATAGAATAGAATAGAATAGAATAGAATAGAATAGAATCCTGTACAGTGTTTGATAATATCACCTATGAACCATAATTTCCATAACACAAATACCCAGCTTGAAGTTCTTTATAGAACATCATTTTCCTCCTGGAAATGTGACAAGTGGAACTGTTTTCAAGTCCCCAAGTCTCCAGTGAGAATTCTAAATTTGTCTATTTCTTGCATTTTAGCTTAAACGCAGAGTAAGCCAGTAGTGAAATCCAATTTTTTTTACTACTGGTTCTGTGGGCATGGCTTGGCTTGGCTTGGCGGGCATGGCAGGGAAGGATACTGCAAAATCCCCATTCCCTCCCACTCCTAGGGGAAGGATATTGCAAAATCTCCATTTCCTCTCCACTCTGGGTCCAGCCAGAGGCGGCATTTGCCATTTCTCCAAACTACTCAAAATTTTCGCTACCGGTTCTCCGAACTGCTCAAAATTTCCACTATCGGTTCTCCAGAACATGTCAGAACTTTCTGGATTTCACCACTAACTGGGTCTAAGGCAGAAATGTAAACTTCTCTAGCAACACCTTCTCTAATTCTCACAAAGATAAAGGGAGGGAGGGGAGAAACACATTTAAACTTGAAAGATTTTACTACTATAGTTTTACAATAAAAGTAGCACTGACCTATATGGCATTACTTTCTTGGGCTGATCTACCTTGACATTCTCTCACAAATTGCACAAATTTTTCTTTGGTTTTTTAAAAATGCATTGATATTGTGCCTCCTTTAATTTTTTTGCATGCTAAATACCAGTAAACTGATTTTTTTTTCCCAATTCACATTCCAGAATTGGAGATTAGCTGAGATAGGCTACTCCCCAGACTGACACATGGTGTGAACTACTCTTTACCAAAGATTGGTGTTCAAAGTTGACATTTTAACTCTTAACCTACTTATGAAGAGGAAAAAATTGTGAAAAGCTGCTATGATGAAACAGAATGTTAGGAAAATTGGTACTGGTGGAAAGTGCTAAACAGTGCTATTTTGTTTTATTGTTCACATTTTAAAGCTATGTTAGGTAAAGCATCAATAAAAGTTCAACATTATATAAATCTCTATTCTTTTCCAAATGAAGATCATAAATGTAGAACAACTGGAGTTCAGAGATAAAATTTAGCAACAGATTTTAACCCTGTAAATAATGGATTCATTAAAAGCCGTCTGCAACTCCATTGAGAATTCTGAATATTAAAACCAGTAATAAAACCATTACTCAATGAGTCAATAAAGTTATTCAGCATATCATAGGATCCCAAAAAATCTAATGAGTTACCAATGGACCAAACTGTTGAGTAAAGTATCCAAATAACACCATAAAAAGGGGGTGCCATAAAAACCTGACAAGACAATGCAAAATTTACCTAAGTGCTGATTATTTGGAGATGCTACCAGGGGTGGGTTCCACTTACCTTCATTACCGGTTTGCAATGGGAGTGAGCTCACAGGGCACTTATGCACATGCGCAGAGCATCCGTGATGACGTCCGGGTGGATGGGTGGAGCCTCTTGCCGCTGCTACTACTGGTTTGCAAGATCCAGAGCAAACCAGTAGGAACCCACCACTGGATGCTGCCAAGTTAAAAACATAGTTAAGGCACACAATGTTACAAAGGAAGCCAAATACTATGTCCTGTCATTATTCAAATGTTATTGAGTCATCTAATCTTATTTGCCCATAATGAATGCCGTTATATAGACACACACCAAAAAGAAAAACCTTGAATGCAAACGTTGCCATCAAATAGAAATTGCTATTGGGACAAAAGTAGATATTTATTAAATTCATGAGTAGTAATCATACAAATTAAATTAAATCAAGTCCAATTTTAAATTAAATTAAGGTCATTTGGTGTCCCAGCTAAATAGGGCCTATGGTCTAAAAAGAGGTTGTATGTTCCCAATTCACAAACTTCCCAATTTTTTAGATCTCTGGATAATATAGTGCTATAGGGCAAAATGAGTTTTTACTTTCAGGGAAAACATTCAATGGATATTCTGCTTTAACAATTGGTTCCCATATTTATATCTATAAGAATCATGGAACTTTCAGCTTTCCAGGGTGAAGTTAAGAAAGCTGATGGAACCATAGTTCTCTTCCACCAGCCATCTGTATTGTGATTATTCCGTATTTTCATTTAACGACATACTTCAACATTTGTTTTTTTCAAAAATCATGTACAGTAAAGTGATATTGGTGGCGGGAGGGGGAATCAATCTGTTTTTTAAATGAATAATACATTGCGCATTTCAATTCTTTTAAGAATAGCATAGAAAAAAAAATAATAGCAATTATCTTGAAATCCAGAAGATTACGCACATTTAATGTATTCTTTAAAATATTATAACTTACTCTGTGCCTTCATAATCATTAAATAGAATGGTCCATATCATTTAGGAGCATTTAATGTGTGAATTAATTGACTCTGTTTAGAAAGCTTAGGTACCTTTTGCTGCGGTCCTAGTCAGAAGGAACTCAAGGAATTTATTGCAGAGTAGACATATAGAGAATAGCCCTATTTCAGTCATTCTGGGGGGGGGGGAAGGGCAAATATATGTATAATACCCATTTAACTAAAACAATTCTCTATATTATTTTAGAGTTTATTTGCTCATCAAAGGAGTTACAGTTAGGATCAATAATTAAGAAACACAAAATATAACACATTGTTATATTTTCATTTCTAGTTATTTTGTTTATTCCACTAAGGCTAATTAGAAGAAAATAAATCATTCATTTCTAGGAAAATTATACTTGAGGCTAACTTCATTATTTTTAAATGGGAGCACAGAGCCTTAGAAGCAAATTAAAAAAAAATATTTCGTAGCATGTAGAAATGCAAACTCAGCAATTATCTGCTACTGTTTAAAGCAACCGTGTCTTTTTCTGAGATCACATAGCTACCTTTCACAGTTTCTATGTAACTGAAGGAAAAGATGCACATGCTTTAAAAGAGATGCAGACAGGTGCTATGTTTGTGATCTGTGGTGCCTTCTGATCAAGAATACAACGTCGCTCTCATTTTGAATCACAAATAATGATGAATTTTTCAGGAAATTATTATTTTGTCAGCTTTCTCATTTAGCAAAGCAGCTTCAATTTATTAAGAGTGTGGAGTATGAGTGAATCAATATGTTTCATTGGGCAATATGTCATTTGTTAATCGGATATTGATGAGATTATTGACGCATAGCTAATTAATCTTAAACCCCATGGTAGCTTTCGTATGTTTCCTTAATTATGCTCTTCGTCTTTGTCTTTCCACTTTGGCACGTGTGCGCTGTGAATGAAAGTCATCCGTGAGTCTTTTTCCTGTTTTATATTTGTATGAGTTGTTTGTTTAGGTATTTACAATCCCCCGGTGGTGGAATTATTATCCCTTGTTGTAATTAGGCTTATAAAACAGATACTTAATAATATTTGTCAGAAGACAGATATTGATTTGGTAGAAAATTAGATTGGCATGTGAGCTTTGTCTGAAAGGCACAGCTTAAAAATATATTACAACTCACAAAGCAGACTTTTCAGTACCTATCTGTATGCAAACTTTGGAAGACATTAGCCAGGCATAATTATTTTTAGACCTTTGGCCAGAAGTTAAAAAGGATTCATCTAGTTTTCTTCCTGTTATTTAGTTTTGAATTTCTTAGAAGTAGCAAACAAATAGCTCTGTGTATATGTGTGCATGTTTACATATTTGCCTCTTTATGCATGCAAATGCACACACACACACATACTTTATAACATAGACAATAAAGGACTTTAACAGAGTCATGGGAAGCTCAGGCTAAGAAGTGATTCTGCCTCCATATGTATTATTCTCGACTGCACAATTTTTTTCTCATCTAAAGTTATCATTAACCCTACAGTGGAAAAACCACAATTATCTCAAAGATCCTTCATTTTGAAGATAACATTGGCTTTTACTCAAGGCACCGGTAGAAATGTATCATCCACCACCAGAACAAATTCTTCTTCTCGGCTTCTTGTGCCTCCCAGAAAACATCATTTCTTCTGAATTTTTTTTATTCATTTCTTTTATTTATTCAATTTCTCTACCGCCCATCTCACTGATGCAGTACCTCTGGGCAGCTTCCCATGCAACACGCTGCAAACCAGTGGTGGGTTTCTATCGGTTCGCTCTGGATCCGGGAGGCTCCGCCCACCCGCACATCATCACGGGAGCTGCACATGCTCAGAAGCACTGCTCACGAGTGAAGCAAACACGCACACACAAATGCTCCCGTTGCGAACCGGTAGCGAAGGTAAGTGGAACCCACCACTGCTGCAAACCCATCATGTTTAAATCTCCTTGTCTCCATTTTCTTTCATTCTAATTAAAGGAAATCTTAATCTTGACTACAATAGCAGCCATACTTCATTGTGTTCAATGTTAGTTTTGGCATATTGAATAAGCTGGATAAACAATGTAGCCACAATTGCATCTGTGGGGGAGAGAAGCAGACTGTACGTTACTCATTAACAAGATTGTGGGTAGCAGCAATTAGAAAACTTCTTTTTTATGTTTCCATTTATTGAGTCACAGCAGCAAGGCCCCCTCCTATCTCCCTCTCACACACACAAACACACACATGCACACACACAGCACAACAGTTTTTCTGCACACAAAACCTGCGCTGTAACTACTACATGATGCCCCAATGAAAGGACACATTAGTTCTTAGCCTCCCAGGCCAATACTCCTGCAGGTCAAAATCACCATTGGGTGTCACTATTGGCAGAGATGTGTGTATGTGTGCGTACACACATCCAGCAGCACACAATTTTACAATTAAGATTTAAAAGCTCTATTCTCCCACTAGCACAAGTGTAACCGGCTTTGCCGTTTGATTATTGTTTATAGATTCAGTAACCCAAGAATTAAAGAACAGCCTTGAGGCAAGAGTAATTATTTACAGCTGAAGCCTCCTATTGTTATTAGTGTGCTCCTAATTGCTTGAAGTTATATCAATGTTAGTTCATTTAGCACATTTTTGAAAACATGCGTGGAAATTGCTTTCCATTTGAAGTGTGAGCTCAACTCTTGGAGGGCTTTTTTTCATTTGTAGAGCATTAAAATAATCTGTCTTTTGCTTGTCATTAAGGAAGGGATAATTTTTTATATGGAGAAAAGATGGAAGGTAATAGAAACAGAAATAGAAGAAATTCTTACTTTACTACTTCTCCGTTTGTCTGTGTTGTCTTTAATTTAGCTTAATGAAAAGAGTTCCTTTTTCAGCATTCACACTAAGAACATAAAGTTTGCTCTGAGTGATGTGATCGGATGACTTGAGTGTGACTGTGTACTTTGACCAGCTTGAATTCAGCATGAAGACATTAAGTCTCCTTTTATGTGAAGCAGCACATTTCCAGTTTATTGAAGTGATCATAGAGAAGACAAATCAGCCATACAGCCTTACATATTTCCCAGTGACACAATAGTAAATCTTGTAAATATTGCAGTCGGATGAAAGAGAGCATTTCATCCCAACTCTTGCCCATTTCCTTTCCTTTCTTGCTTTGCCAGCAATCCAAAGTTTAAGCTGTCTTTGCATTTTTTATAAATATATACTAACAGTGCAACCTTATACAAAGTATTAGGTTATTACTTACAAATCTCTTCATGGCACAGGACTAGGTTGTTTACGGAATTGCTTGTCTTCTATTGTTTCTGCCTGTTCCTCCAGATAAGATAAGATAGGCATGCTTCCGGTCCCCTTTATGAAATAAGGCCATTTGGTGTGAGCTGGGAGGTGTATACATGGTTGTGGTGCATACTCTCTATAGAAAATCGAATGATCCCAATCCTGGTGATCTATGTACATGCAGGATCGCCTCCTGCCACCAAATCCCTCCCAAAGACCAGTGCGGTCCCACAGAGCGGGCCTTCTGAGGGTCCCGTCGGCAAA
>JANHFK010004156.1:107296-119698 GCA_036250565.1 Sibynophis collaris
AGGAATACCCCGTGTAATACATATAAATATATATACTGCAATATCCCAATTGCAAATTTTATATATTATATTTTTATATATATATACAGGTGACACAAGGTCTAGTCCCTAGCACGATAAGCCTCCTATTACCATTGGTTAGAAAAAAATTCCAGAAGCCACATTCTGCCTGCTTTCCCTATCTTATTTTTTAATTCTGTTGTTCAGATGGAGGAAAAACTCACTAGCTCAGAGCATTTCTTGCTACTCTCAGCCTTTCAAAGGCAGACAACGTGAAGAGAGTCTATTTAACATTGGTTTGTAAACAACCAGGGAGTAGAAACAAGGTGAAAATTTTATGCAAGTGCCCTCTTTGAAAATACTTGATTACAATTCTCTCCTTTAATTAGTACTATGTTGCTGATTCAAGATGGGTTGATAAAGGCCAGATTGGGAAGTGCTGGTTGCAACCAGTAAGATATAAACGTATTTCATTTTATTTAAAGTTTTACAAAAAAAAGAGAGCAAGGACTAGAATTATGGATGGGGGCAGGATAAAAATAAATGAATAAATAAATAAATCTCCTTGCATTTTACACAAATTGTCAATACAAATATTTGTCCACCTTCCAATAGACCGACACATCTGTTGCCCTAGCTCAACTCCAAG
Source organism: Sibynophis collaris (assembly GCA_036250565.1). NCBI lineage: Eukaryota > Metazoa > Chordata > Lepidosauria > Squamata > Sibynophiidae > Sibynophis > Sibynophis collaris. The sequence continues at coordinate 107,946 of JANHFK010004156.1, forward strand.
GGCAAAAGTCAAGATTTTAAAGCCTCCCTGAAGATTAACAAGTCACAGTCATCTGAATCTTGATGATGTAAGAAATGGATACATATCTATACTGTTTGAGGTCTCCAATTATTTTTGGCTGTCTCACATGTTCTCACTGAATGAGCATGCTCCAGGTCCCCTCTTTGAAGTAATATCCTCTGATCAACCTTAAAGGCATGTCTTTATTGTTGTTGTTGTTGTTGTTGAGATGCCTGTTAGTTGAAGCAATATCTCATACTACCATTATTCAGAGGACTTTAACCTGTTAATCTTAAAAAAGGCTTTAAAAACTTGTTTTCCCCCGCAGAGTTGGACCAGGACAACAGATGTGCCTGTCCACTGTAAGACAGACTGCATGGGCTTATGAAGATGGAATAGATGAGCCCTAGTGTTGCTGATGTGGTTATTTATAGATTTTTCTTTTGTGTTTTTATTATGTTTCTTATTTGAGATATTGTTTGGGGAATTTTATTTAATACATGCCGCAGTTAAATGAGTTGGGCTGCTATTTAAATGTAACAAATAAAAATAGTACTTAGACTTGTATACCGCTTCACAGTGCTTTACCGCCCTCTCTTAGCGGTTTACTGAGTCAGCATATTGCCCCCAAAAATCTGGGTCCTCATTTTACCAACCTCAGAAGGATGGAAGGCTGAGTCAACCCTGAGTCGGTCAGAATTGAACGCCTGGAGTGAGCAGCGAGTTAGCTTGAAGTTCTAACCACTGCATCACCACAAGTCTTCAAGTATAAATAATACACCTTGTTTAGAATTAAGCTTAGCTTGATTCTTAATAGAATGAAACTTGGCTCCCGCTGCTTACAGTCTTCAAGTGATCTCCAATATTTTTCCTGTCCATATAAGTGGCCTCTATAAGACAACAATAAGCCCATGAAGGGACATCTGCAGCAGGCACTGGACAATGCTTGTTCTTCACATTACATATGGACTTCAAATATCTGACCTTCACCAGGTGAAACTTAGCACAGGCTAGGATTTTCATACCATTGAAAATTTTACTAAGTCAGCAACATAAAAATCAGAGGGAGGTCCATGTACCGGGTCTATCTAGCTCAGTACTGTCATTATTAGCCATGGCTCTCAAGAGTCATGATTTCTGATAATGCCTGCCCTCTGCCCTTGAGCAAAAGAAGTTGTACTGAGTTCATTGGATTTACTTCTGAGAAAACACAGTGAAGATTGCATGGTACAGGACTTGCCTTGCCGCTCGCTTCCTACTTAGTTATGTATATCTATTAATATTGCTGTTTGTTTACTGCTATACTGTCAAGTTTGTATTGATGGAGCGTGCGGAAAAATATGACACAGAACAAATTTCCTGCTAAATTGATAGGGTGATTATATTCTAAGTAAGCAAATATTATATCATACATTATGTCTGAGACTGAGATTTGTACAGCCTGCAGAGCTGGCAATTAGTACCACTGTCGCAAACACCAGCTAGATTAATTTCATAATTGATACTTGGAACACAAGATATTAGCCATTTGAATTTATGAGATTGTACTCATCTGCCCGGAGAAATATAACTCTTCATAACAATGGGTCAACAGTAGTACGGAACCATGGTCAATATGTTCTCTAGTTTCCAGTTTTAGGAATGCCACTTAATTCTGACTACAGTTATTCAATATTCAGCAACATTTTTAATAGATAATATGTTATACCTATTCATGCAGGTACAATTGAACATCTTAGTAAGGTTTGGATATGCTTTAATATAATAGTTTGATATTTCCAACGTACATATGCTTGGTCATAACTTTCATAACCACTAAAATAGAATTGTGTTATTTATTTAATTGTATTCATTTTATTCATCAATCTAGGCTACTTTGAGCAGTGTATAAAAGCTACAGGTGCAATGCATGCACTAAATACAAATAACAAAACGTAACAGAAATACAATATATAATTAAACTAAAATTATAATAATTATAATAGTTCTGGCAAAGGAAACACTCAAGTCCCCACTTATTTCTAGAATAGCCAAGTTCCAGAAGTCCAGGGCATGGATGCTATGTTGTCTCAAAGAGGCACGTTGATCCAAAGGAAAGAATCTTCATCGAGATTTCCCCTTTTTGTATTCCTTCCTGTCCACCACTTGATAGGCGAAAACTTTTAGTAGGCATTTACTGAGTGGACAGTTTGGGTTTGGCAGCATTTATGATAGGCAGTCTTGAAGATAGTCAGACCTTGATCCATATTCGATAACCATCTGGTTATCGAGCCTTCCCAAATTTATTATTCTCCAGATATGATGAATTTTAGCTCCAATAATTCCAAGCCATTCATACCGATATAAACCAATGAAGATGGAATGATTTTGATGAATCTATTTCTTACTTAGCCGCAGTGGTGCAGTGGTTAGAATGCAGTACTGCAGGTTACTTCTGTTGACTGCCGGCTGCCTGCAATTTGGCAGTTCGATTCCGACTGACTCAAGGTTGACTCAGCCTTCCATCCTTGCGAGGTCGGTAAAATGAGGATTGTTGGGGGCAATATGCTGACTCTGTAAACTGCTTAGAGAGGGATATAAAGCACTGTGAAGTGGTATATAAATCTAAGTGCTATTGCTACTTTGCTATTTCTGCTTATTGAATAAATGTTAAATTAAATACTGTCTTCTGGTTTTATTCAGGCATTGGAGAGAGAACACATCTCTCCTACTGAAGCTCTCTCTCCACCTTCACATCGGTTATGTGCAGCCTTGTTCATGCTCCCTAGTATAGTCAGTATATGACAACCGAGGAAAGTCATTCTCAATCTTTAAACACAATTAATCTCATGCAACAAAATACCAAATATTGTTTTTCTAAATGACCAAGTTGATGTATAGATTGTAAGTTGGTTAATGTGTAAATCACTTTAAGAAAATATTTTTTTAAAAAACTTTTCAAAATACAAGATTTAAGTAGCTCAGTTTAGCTGATTAATATCTGAAAGTATTTACTGAGGCCATAAAATTTGAGCACTTTGGGACATCTTGACATTTTGGCTACACCGCCAGAAAGAAATTTGTGACAGTAATAAAGAGCTAAAATATGCAAGAAAGAAATTGATTTTTCAAAGGGGTGGGGGGTGGGATTGTGGGTATTTATACATAGATAAATATATTTTGCAGTTTGCTGTGAATTTAAACTTGGGTATGGACAGCAGGCTAAAGAAGGACTGTTAATTTTCAAATAACCTGTTTGCTAATTGCTTTCATCCCTGGTCAATTGGTTTCTGCACTATGCACTCTAAAGATAGCTCAGAATGAATGTGTTTGGGGAATGAGAGGTAATTAATACAAGCAGGCATCCTTAGCTGAGGTTTGGAAGGCGGGAAAAGTCTAAATTTTGCACCCTCTGGATTTGATCTTGTTAAGGTTGCTTTCTGTTTGTTTGGGCACTTCTGCTGTAGCCTAGCAGGTTTCTGCAAGTGTCAAAGCAAGGCTATATCAGTAGGACCCAAGCATTCAATTTTGACCAGAAGATAAAACTTTTCAAACAGTAACAGCAGTGAAGATGTATCACAATAGACTGTGTAACTATAATGAATTTACCACCTTCCTTTTTACTTTCTCTGCCTTACCTGGTTATGGTTATTGGTTATGGCACCAGCTTTTTCCGAGTATTTTCTTTCCTTCTTTCTCTTGTTTTTCATCGGGCTTCTTCAGAAACATTTGGCCCATATTTTTCCCCCTTTAAAGCATAAAGAACAATGCATTTTCTTTTTCTATGGGGTTCTCTTTTTTTCCCACCCTCTCCTCCACTTCGCATGGAGTGGCAATCCCAGACTTTGATCACCTTGAAGGAAAATGGCAGCAATGAAAGAGAAATTGGAAAGCAGTCATCCATTTTATAAGGTGACATGGTTTGATTTATTCCAAGCTTAAAAGAGGTAAAAGAAACACCAGCAGCTGACCTGTAAGTTATTTAAAGAGTTATCCTCAACCTAACAACTGAAGAAAAGTGTGGAGGCAATATATACACATATTGGCCAATATATTGGATATAGCCAATAGCAATTATATTACTATGCATTCTGGTGAAGGGATTAATTCTCAAATAATAAAATATGAGTATTATAAGGTGCCAGTCTAGCCAGCAAATGCATTTCTCCATCTTCACAGAAATGAAACACTGTATTATATCCCTAGATCATACTATTTCTCTCATTAACACTGGCAGAAGATCCACTATGAATGCTGACTTATCTGGCTGGGGAAAAAATCTCAAGCAGATTGTCTGTCTGTCTATTATCTACCTATCCTACTGTGATAATATCACAAGAGACACCAGAAGCAGAACCAACTTCATAAAACCATGATTTATAGTTCCTCACAGCATATTTTTCACCACCCACCACCTTTTTAATATTGAATATATTTTAGAGCCGTCTCTTTCTCTTTCTCTCAATCTCTGCTCTTCCTCTACCAGTACCCAAACCTAACAATGGTGCCTTTGTTTGTTATCTACTATAGGATTTAAATCGGGTCCCTCTTACCAGTCACATGAGGGAACTGCCTAGAGGTAGTTTATAGTTTACTAAACGGTCACTGTAAGAAAAGCATGCTGGAGAGTAAAGGAAAAGCATCATTCAGAAATGTGTTGGTCTTTTAAACACTGCAATCTTGATAAATGCAAGAAAAGAACTGATGTCATTTGCTCAGTGTATAGAGAGAGAGAAAAGAAAGAATTTGCTGGACAAATACTTGGTTACTGAAGCAGCTTTCTATACTAGACCTGGTTATCTGTCCCAACAATTCTCAATTGCCGAAAATGCCCTGTTGCAAAATGTTCATCGGGTTGGCCTACAAACAAGACTAATTTTCCTGCTGCATTACAACTGTCCCAACAAAGTAATAAGACTAATTCTCCCAGCTTGCCTTTGTTTCTGCTGTAGGTCCATCACTACCCATTTGGAGGAAGAGGAAGAGGAGGAGGAGGAGGAGGTGATGATGGTAGTGGTGGGCATTCAAAAAATACATTCTCTTTAGGAAATGCTGCAGATGAGGAAACTAAAGTGATGCCTCTCTCTAACCCCAAGATATACAGCATTGGCCACCACAATGCCCTTTCCTAGAGAGGAAGGCAGAAGGTTTTCACTATTCTCTTTGGGCTCCTTGAAACCTAAAGCAAAATGTACAGTGAAGGGAAATAATGAAGAAGTAGCCTAATTCGGTATGATACAGCTGGCTAAGCTAGAGGGGCCTTCAGAGCAGAGAGAAGCTAAAAAGAACTCATGGTTAGCCCTTTTCCCTTGGTACCCAAGAAGGCAAAACAAAGAAATACAGAGATCAAAGAGTACAGTGCTAACAATGGAAAAAAAAAAACCAGAAAAGAAGCAGACACGAAAATGATAGGGGGAATCTTGATCCCCTAGTAATATTTTACTAAAGAACAGATTTCTCCCATTCTGTTGCTCAATGTGAAAAATGGAAAATAAATATATGTACGATAGCTGTCTTCAGATTTGCCTAGCCAGTTCTATACTGGGAAGTGAATGTCAAGTTTATTGCACATTAAGAAATATGGTATATTGATGCATTATTTCCAAATGCTATTCTTGAATATAGGGCTTTGAAATATATAAATAAGAAGCATAGATAGAATGTCAAATGCTAAAGCATTATATTAGGATTATCTAGGTATACAACAAACAAAATATTGGGATTTTTAACTGACTTTTATTGTATTCTCAGAATCAAAGTTACCCCATACTGTAGGCCCACGTGGAAATTTAAAACAATGAATAATAGATTATATGGAGCTAGGTAGGAGAACACCTAGCTAACCTTAGGCTGATCACCAACACCTCAGACATGTTTAGAACCTGGGTTGGAGACCCTCAGAAGATTCTAGCACTGAAGGCGACAACATCCTAAAATGCAGAGACAAACCAGCTCTGCTGTTGCCAAATAATAATAACCCACAATATGGACAAGTGATATATATGTGAAGTTATCAACAGTCAAACATACAAAGTAGAGTTAAATATATATGTGAAGTTATCAACAGTCAAACATACAAAGTGGATTTAAATTTAATACAATGACCAACATTCAGCATATCAAAAAGACATAACAAAAATATAAAATGGCTAAAGTTAGTGATGTGATTCTACACTGACAAATTTATCATGTTTGCACTGGCTATTACAGCATTTTTCACTTCAGCAACACAAAATTTTGCTGCTGTTGCTGGTAGAATGGGTCAGAAAGAAGAATATAATATAGAAATAGCACTGGCAATAGCACTTATATACTACTTCACAGTGCTTTACAGCCCTCTCTAAGCTGTATTGCCTCCAACAATCTGGGTCCTTATTTTACCGACCTCTGAAGAATGGAAGACTGAGTCAACCTTGAGCCAGTGAGAATTGAGCTCCTGATAGTCGGCAGAATTAGCCTGCAGAATTAGCATTCTAACCACTGCGCCACCACATTATACTTCTTGCAGCAGGAATTCTTGCCCAGATCCCGGTAAAAATTGCCATGAAACAGTACTTGTTGGATGGTTTCTATTTCCCCAGAGGTCTGTGGGAGATGTATTCTATTAGTTGGGTTTTGGTGAATATGTCTGTAACAATGCCAAAAAGACTACTTGGTGCCTACCTAAAAAAAAAAAAAAAAAACTTTCTTCCATAATTTAGGAAAGGTTAAAGTATATAAATAGCCTGCAGATTACTACGTGCTTTTCACTAACAGGATTCTGCTGTTCCAGGAAAAGATGCTAACTTTGATTTGGTATTCTGCATACTTCACCCTTTGAAGGACAATCCTTTTTCCCTTGCCAAAACGGGAAAATCGTAGCCAATCAATAGCGATCCCAGAGACTCTCAGTCTCTGATTTGCTGCTAATATCTATTGTGAAGCATGGCTCTCCTTCAAAATTAGCAGAACCAGGCTGTTACAGAAGAACGCTATCTTCTACCAATTTATTATAATTAATTGGCATGCCCTCAGGTCTATTTCGGGCACTCTTATCTCAAACCTAACCACTGTGTTGAGGACCCACTTAGAGCTGCCAGTATGGGCTTTGGGTTGTATAGACTCAAGAGTATTTGGCTTCATGTATAGTTGTATCTGTGCTCCATTTACAATTCGAGCAAGGGTTTTAGCCTCAAACAATTTTAGGGCTGCAAGTATTAATTCCTTTCCTTTGGTGGAAAAGGAACCTCTTAATAGCCATTGGAGATTTTGAAGCTGTTTGGGCAATGTGTTCCTGATAGGTTTCCAAATCCCCTGGGCATGGAAAACAAATCCCAAATCTTTAAAGGCAAGCACCTGTTTGATTTTATTTCCATTTATTATCCAATTGCACCGCTGTGGTTTCCTCGCAAATGCCAGCACGTTTGATTTTTAATAATTCACTTTGCTGAATTGGATTATGGCTTTCACGACCTTTTTAAATCCAATGGGAGTGCACAACATGACTGCAGCATTGCCCACATGGAAGAGGGAGTCTAAGTTTGGCCGTTTTTAGGAGCATGGAAATTGGAATTATTTAGGCAACTGGACGTAAAGCTGATGTAGAAATTATACAGAGCTGGAACCCCCTCAAATCGCAGGAGATTTTACAAACAAACATGTGTACATATAGCACATATCTACCATGATATTTCCTTTCAGGGTAAATCCTGGAGTGCATATAAAGTGTGTGTGTTGTGTGTGTGTGTGTGTGTGTGTGTGTGTGTGTGTATGAATACACAAACACACATATATATATATACACACATACACATACATATGTGCATATATACATATATGTGTATATGTATGTGCTTGTGTATGTGTGTATTTACAAATCACTATACCTCTCCATATCTCTCTCTATGCAAATCATCCTTGCTTCTACAGCATTCATGGGATGCTTCATTAATTGCCCTTTGTTCTTCAAAGTCTCATCTCCCTCTCCTGAGTTTCTAATCAACTCCAACCATTTCCTCTTAGCCCATTCACTCATGGTTTGTTTTGCAATTTGATCCTTATTCATTCTCTCTGTACAATCAGACCACCTCAATGTTTTTCTTTGATACTGGTCATTCACTTCTGCATTTAATTCACATTCGTTCAGCACCATTCATTTTTGGTCATGTCAGTTTTTAAGTATGCTATTCTTAAGTATACTTCCGAAGTACACTATTCCTACTGCATTCAACATTATTTTTGTTTCTCCTGACACGCTCAACTTTGACTGTGCTATGCAGTTTAACAGCGGCTAGTTTCATAGCAGATACATCTCTGAACACTTTTCTGAATTTTTAAGAACTTTTCCACTACATTAGAAGCTCTGACATTTTTTTCTTATGCATCTGGCTCTAGTCAGTCTTATGGGACACAGCTTTGTTTTATTCCTTCCTTAATGTTGTATTATTTGATAAATATTCCATTTATTCTCAAGGTTGCTTTACCTCTATCCTATGCGGCTCTCGCCACATTGATTAATCAACATTCAATTGCATATTCACGTAAAACATTCCATAATCGGAGCCCATGCTCTAAATCAACAAACATGAATTAAACTTTTTCATTTTCATACATTTCTCAGTGACTTGCTGAGATGTAAGATTCTTATCTGTATACTCCATGCCCAATGTAAAACTGTACTGCATTTCCTCTGATTTACTCGTTAACACCTCTTGTATCTTTTTAATCAGAACTCTGCCGTACACTTTCCGAGGTGCACTTAATATATAGTACTAATCTCCTTGTAGTTTTTGCATTCATTCTTCTTACTTATCCTTTTGTATAAAGGACCAGCAATGGTATTTTTTCCGATTGTGAGGCATAAATACAGCCACTATATGTATTAAACCATTTTCATAACCGCTTCATAAGCAAACTACATTTATATTTTAATGTTTTTCAGTTATACCATCTAAACCTGAAATCTCACCATTTTCATTTATTCATTTGTATACCACCTTTATTGTTTTTACCAATAACTCAAGGTAGCAAACCTATCCAATATATCTTCCTCCTCCTTTTTCCCCACAACGACCCTGTGAGGTGAGTTGGGCTGAGAGAGAGTGACCGGCCCAAAGTATATGGCCCATTGGCATTCACGGCTAAGGTAGGATTAGAACTCACAGTCTCCTGTTTTCTAGCCTGGTACATCAACCGCTAGATCTCTTATCACCTCCTTTTCATAACTTTTTCTTGGAACTAATATTTATAACATTCATTCCAATTCCACTCTTTGCCATCATGATTATCCCCATATAAATCTCTAAACTGCTCCCTACTGCCTTTTCTCACGTCTATAAAACCCAAATAATTGCATCGCTTTTATTCTTAATTCCATTCTGTCTGCTGGTGGCTCATGTTCATCCTTTTTTACCAGTTTTCAAAACCATTTTATTTTCATCAAAGTGCTCTAAACATAGCCCTTGATTTATGACCATAGTTGGACCAGAATTTCGGTTATAAGTTAATGCGGTGTTAAAGCGAGCAATCATGTGACTAGACCCAATTTTATGACCAATTTAACCATGGCCATTAAGCAAATTACATGCTCATTAAATGGATCCAGCTTCACCAATTGACATTTTTGGTTGAAAACTGACTGGGAAGGCTGCAAATTGCCATCATATGACCACAGGACGTGACCCCATCATAAATGCAAGCTAGTAGCCAAGTCCTGAGATTGTGATCACATGACTGCAGAAGTTGTGCAGTGATCATAAGTAACTTTGAACTGTTGTTAAACAAATTGTCATAGGTCAAGGATTACTATGTGCTTGCTCTCCTTTAATTGTTGTATTCTTTAACTATATTGTACCCTTTCTTTGTATCTTTGTATGAGAGACTCGATCTGTCTCTACTTACTTTTTGCAGCCATCATACTCTTATTTGCAGTGTTTAAGATGGAACTGGTCTTAGAGGAAGAACTATTGCATGTAAATCTTTCCCTTCCCAGTGACAAAACTTTTTTTTTTTAATCAATCCAGTTTCATGTTAGCATTTATGGCAGGGCAAGGTATTCTACATCTGAGCAATCTGAACTTAGAATAAAAAATAAATAAAGGGCATGAATAAAAAAAATAGTATCCACAATACTGTCAGATCAATTCATTCAGTGGTTCAAGGACGACATAGCAGAATGCAAAAGTATGCAAGTAGAGGTATGGAAGAAAAGTGACTATTTAGCACACGGGTGTCAAACACGTGGTGTCATGTAGCCGTCATGTGGCATTTCGTGATGTTTTTTCCCTTCACGAAACTGAGGTGGGCGTGGCCTGTGCGTGACACATCTGGCCCGCGGGCTGTCAGTTTGACACCCCTGACTTAGTATAATCCTTGTACAAAAAATTAAATAAAATATTTGAATTTGAATTTTGAATTTTATTCGATTTGTATACCGCCCTTCTCCTTTGCAGGACTCAGGGCGGTTCACAGTCAATTAAAAAACACAGATATAAAAGTTAAAATAAATTAAAAGCAATTAAACAATGACTGCATATATTTCCCCTTAAAAACCCTATACTAAAATTTCCCTTCCCGTTTATCTAAAACACCCAAGCGAGGAGGTTAAAGAGAGACTTATGAGAGGCCAGCCACTCTGAAAAGATGTGTCTTTAGGGCCCGGCGGAAGAGGCGTAGGTCGGTGATGGTTCTTAATTCGGGGGTAGGTCATTCCAGAGGGTAGGAGCTGCCACAGAGAAGGCTCTTCTCCTGGGGGTCACCAGCCGGCACTGTCTGGCTGACGGAACCCCGAGAAGGCCCACTCTGTGGGAGCGTACCGGTCTCTGGGAGGAATTTGTTGGCAGGAGGCGACAAATTAGTCGACAAAACTAGTTACTCCTAGTTCTTCTTTTCACTAGATTAGACAAATCCAATTCCTGCAACTCGTGTATGTTTTAGCCTCCAGCTCCCTAACCATCTTTGTGGCTCTTTTCCGCATTCTTTCCAGAGTCTCTGTATCTTCTTTGTAATGTGGTGAGCAAAACTGGATGCAACGTTCAATTTATTCAAAGATTATAAATGTTTGGATAAACATGTAACTAAGTTCTAGGAACCTTATTCCTCTTTCCCAAACCTTGATATATATCTAGTCTATAGATCTAGAACTATTAGTGAGCAGCACCATTGTGTTTCATTGAACTGGCAATAATAGGCTGGCATGTTCCGTATTCAAAGTTGTCACCATTTTCTTCATAGCTCAAAAACCCTTTGTACTTTAGTGCATGGTTCTCAAACATATAGTTACATATCGTGAGATTAATTCTTGAATAATGTGGCTAGTCACACTGCCATCAAAAGGAGGATCAGATGTTTGAGAATTGGCTTATAATGTATTTGTGGACAAGTACAGATATTGGTATTAAATAATTTAATACTATTATAAAGAGTCACTGTGAAGAGAACCAATTTGGCAAAATGGTTAAGACATTACGCTACAAATCGGGAGACTGAGAGTTCTAGACTCGTTTTAGCCACTAAGCCAGCTGGATGGCCTTATAAAAGTCCCTATCAACCCTAGGAAGGAGGCAATGGCAAACTTCTGAAATCTTGCCAAGAAAACTACTGGAACTTATCCAGGGGGTTGCCAGGAGTCAACACTGACTTCAAGGCACACCCATAGACACTACTGAGAATGCCTTTTTTATACAGCAATTTGGCTAAAGTCCAAACCAGAATTAAGCAGATGTGTGTAAGTGTACATGAATGCATGCATGCATGCATGCATGGATGGATGGATGGATAGATAGATAGATAGATAA
>JANHFK010004157.1:19379-40619 GCA_036250565.1 Sibynophis collaris
GTTGGATTAGAAGACCTCCAAGGTCCCTTCCAACTCTGTTATTCTATTCTACTCTCTAAAGGACTGGTTTGGACAGAACTCAACTCAATATCTACAGAAGGTAGCTTCAAAATATGTTTAAAAGCTCACTAAAGATCCCATCCACAAGCAGTCAGGGTAGATGTTTGCCTTGAAGGGAATAAACTGGCTGAGGGGATTCCTTTTCTGGCCTCCCTTTTTCTTCCCATTAAACAGAACATCTGAATGGTTCTCAGTGTCAAGAAATTCTCTGATCGTGCAGAACTCACCATCAGTCATTTTCTTCTCTTCCGCAGCAAAAACAACAGCCCGTCCAGGTCTCTCGGGACAGGGTAACGGGTAGCCATGCTCCTTCAAGTCATCCTCTGTCAGCACATACTCCTTGAGCCTTCGGTACAAGGTAGCCCCTGAGAATGACAAAGATTAGGAAATGTTTATGTAGCCATTTTCTCCAGCTATTCTCAGACCAATACCATCCACACACACACACACATACACACACACACGGAAATATTCAGGACAGCTTACGCAGCAACAAAATGGTAACTGCAGTTGAAGCAGCATAAAACCAAAGCAAAGGCAGAGCTAAGCATTGAGGGAGGAGGAGGAGAAGTAGGGGGGAAATGCTGAGAAGGAACGCAAGGCAGTTCTTTCTACAGAGACCATTGTAAGAGCAATCCAGCTGGACTAGGCCAAGGCCTGTGCTAGTTCAGCATTTTGTTTCTTATGGTGGTAATTTCCTCTGGGGTGATGGAGACACTAGCCCTCTTGTAACTTTGCTCCTCCAATACATGGATTCCAAGATGGGCTCTCCCCAAGACAGAAATAACCCTAATCCTGATAGTTCTGTCCTTCATGAATTTAAATTTACAGGTACTCCTCCCCTAACAACTGGTTGCTTAGCAACTGTTTGATGGACAGACTTCCCCAGTGCTATTTATGATCTGTTTTCGAAGTTCTGATGACTATCCACCCCCACCCCACCCCCAGTGGCCAATCTTGGGTGCTTGGCAACCAGCTCACCTTTAAGGCGCTTTTCAGTATCCCATGGTCACCTGACCATCATTTTCAGCAGTTTTAGCTGCTTTTTGATGTATTTATTTAGCATCTGACATAAAGCACATAAATAACAATATATAGAAAGAGCATGTAATGTTAAGGTACTTGAGCAGGGGGTTGGACTAGACGACCTTCAAGGTTTCCTCCAACTCTGTTATTTGTTTATTCTGTACACATGATAAAAATATGGAGTCAATGTTTACTTTTGGTTTCCAGCAAAAAATGCCCTTTGGGGAAAATAGATTCACTTAATGACTTTTGCTTAACTGTGACATTTGCTTAATGACTGCTGCAAAAATCCATGCAAAATCAGGCGTGAGCCACTTGAGCCACTTAATGACCACAACTTACGAGCATAATTCTGGGCTTAATGATGGTCATATGTTGGAGACTACCTGTGTACAAGTCTATGGGCATTACTGTGTCCTTTTTGCTTCGACTGCAAAGAATCCCAGATTAATTATGTACTATAGAAGTGATGGGGAACCTTTTAGACACCGAGTGCCCAAACTGTGCAAATGCACGCATGAATGTGCGCATGTGCAGACATGAGCAGCAGAGACCCGAAGACCAGCTGGCCGAGGGGAGGCAGGGCATTCCAACAGCCTGGCAAGAGGTAAGATCTTTTTCTTTCGTGAGCTTCTGTTTCGTCCTTTTCAGGAAAAAAAGAAGCTCATGAAAGAAACGCCACAGAGATCTGACCTGGGGGCAACGGCACGCATGCCAGCAGAGAGGGTTCTGTGTGCCACCTCTGGCACGCGTGTCATAGGTTTGCCATCACGGTACTATAGGAAGCAGCACTTTGTTTGTCTCATCTAAATTTCCTTCCATTCAATTTCACTGCATGACCCCTTAAGAAAGGGAGCAAAAAGATCTTTATGTCCATTTTATTCATGACATATCAGACTTTAAACACCTTAAACATTTTCTACTGCAATCACCTTCTCCTCGATTTACAACAGTCCATTAAGTGACTGTTCAAAGTTACAGCGGCACTGAAAAAAAGTGACTTATGACAATTTTTCACATTTACAATTGTTGCAGCATCCCCATGGTCACATGATCAAAATTCAGACACTTGGCAACTGCTTCATATTTATGACGGTTGCAGTGTCCTGGGGTCATGTGATCACCTTTTGTAACCTTCTGACAAGCAAAGTCAATGGGGAATCCAGATTCACTTAACAAATACAACGATTCACTTAACAACTGTGGCAAAAAAAAAGTTGTAAAATGGGGCAAACTCACTTAACAAATGTTTCACTTAGCAACATAAATTTTGGGCTCAATTGTGGTCGTAACTGGAGGACTACCTGTATTCTAGCCTTTTCTTTTAAGGAAGGTGTATTGAAGGCTTCGGGTTGTCCAATCTGTTTCCTAATGATCCTCAGCAGAGGATTTTCCTTTTTCGTAATTGCTGCAGAGTTAACACCACTGAGTTATCTACTTTGACCTGAGCTTTTTTCTCATTTAGTTACAAGACACCTTAGATCCCATCAACGTATCGGTGGATGTTTAGGGTTCTGTACCAAACCGTCATTGTTTTACACAATCCATTCTGTAAGCGAAGAATCATGAAGTGCTGCCTGCCGATACCAATTCAGGCAAATGGAAATTTCTCATGAACATTCATAAGCAGGTAAGATCTTTTTCTTGACAAAGAAAAATAAGCTTGAAATAAGTCTTCTCCTCTGACAGAATGCATTTGCAAAGACATCACATTCACTACTTAGGACCATGCAACTTGAAGGATTATTCTTTTTCCCCACACAGACCTGGAATATCTATCAACCGTGTATGCGATTGATAAAAAAAACCCAACTTGTTTTGCTTCAAAGCTAATGCTTTATCCACATACAAAACTGACACCGGTTCGATCACTTACCATTTCTGCAATGGATTGGAGAAGTTGTTAACTGGGGTAACAGGCTTACTTTGGGTTAATTGCACTTTTATCATGAAATGCCCCGCCTATAGGCAGTAAAATCTGGTCAAACTAAAGGGGGATATTTAGAAGAATCGCATGCACCATGCATCAGCGAGCCTCTAAAAAGTGACCTCAGCCCATTCTTCTCCACAGCTTTTCTCTGCTCTTTACAGTTTTAAATAGCTCTGAATTGGCTTTCAACACTGATCCTATCAGTTCTCTGATGCTGAAAAACAATCAGGCTACTTCTGAAATCAATCTGAAGGTTCTTAAAACAGACAGAAAGGAATAGAATTACACACACACACACACACACACACACGGTCACTGTGTGCCATGACAGAAAGGGGGAAACCTACCTGTCAGGTCTTCCAGCCGTAAGCTTGTAGAACGATTAAGTGTATAACTGGTCCTGGCTGCCAGTTTCCCTCCCAGCATAGCTTCATGAGAAACCATTTTCCTATTGCTGGCCTCTGGAAGAAAAAGGCAGGTGTCAAACTAGAATGTCAGCAAACCTCCTGGGTCAACCACAAATAAAACTTCTGAGTCAATGAAAGTGCTACATCGGTCTCCCATTCGCTGACTGCTTTAAAAGCCAAGGCCCGCATGCTACGAATTAAGCTCAGGAAGACGTGGTAATAGGTGCCATGATTATTTTAGGGTTAACATCATATACCCCCTTTGCCAATGCGCTAAATAACATTTGTAATAGCAGCAGTTTGTGGGCAAGACTGGGACCGATGTATGACATAATACTACAGTGCAACCAGCTAACTGTCTCTCTTTGTACAGATGTTATGGGGCTGGTATTATTATGAAAGTTTTGCCCACAGAATTAGGTCCTGTTGGATTGGTAGGCAGTCTTTTACCCAGTCTATTGTGCAAACCTGGAGTGGGTTTTGTTAAGAAGCTCCAAATGCCTAGAAATGGAGGTTTGAGAGTGTAAGGAAAGAACAAAATGGAACGTAAAGTAGCAGAGAAGCTTCAGTCTGTAAGTAAGAAGTAAAGTCTAAGTACATACTCTGAACTTCCTGAGAAGGGCTGGGCAACAGAGTCCTCAGCTTCTTCAAAGTGTTTACTGCCACATTCAGGTAGATGTTGCGGCTGGTGCTGCGCTCATACACCACCTTCTCCTCAGCAAGAGCCTGTGAACAGCATTCCCACCATCAGCATTTTTGAGTTTTAAAATACAAAATGAAGTTGCTAAGGCAGGAAGGAGCAGTTCCCAGGCTAGGGAGAACTATTATGTTCATATATATATATATACATATACATATACATATACATATATATATATATATATATATATGAATATATAAAAGGTGGCTTCCAATGCCACCAGGAGAATGGTCAAATATTCATAGACAAGGATAAGCAGGAAGAAAAAGGCCAGTGTTTCTACAAGTAGTCCTCGACTTACAACCATTCGTTTAGCGGCCGTTTAAAGTTACAATGGCACTGAAGAGTGGCTTCACACTTAAGATCATTGCAGCCTGCCCATGGTCACGTGATCAAAATTCAGCCGTTTGGCAATTGACTCATATTTATGATGGCTGCAGAGTCCCGGGGTTATGGGATCATCTTTTGGGACCTTCTGACAAAAATCAACGGGGAAGCCAGATTCACTTAACAACTGTGTTATTAACTTAACAACGGCAGTGATTCACTTAATAACTGGGCAAGAAAGGCCATACGATGGGGCAAAACTCACTTAACAACTCTCTTGCTTAGCAATGGAGATTTTTGGGTTCACTTGCAGTCGTAACTTGAGGACTACCTGTGTTCATAACACAGGGAACAGTATTTCTAAAAATAAGGTAAGAGATGTAGACCTGTGACCCTCTTACTATTCAAATAGGAAGCTCAACATTGGGCTGGCTCACTAAACTTTCAATTTTTAAAAAAGTGATTCCATCCCTCTATCATTTGGACCTACAGTTAAAGAAGTACAAACTATAAGAACTGAAAGATTCTCAAGCATCCTTCCTATCATTACCATTACAAAAACACAAACCTTGTCAAATGCTCCCTGCTGCGAGGGGCAGAACTTCAAGCACTCATCAATGAAGAGGTTGAGGTACCTCTGACGGATGTTGGTGGGAACTTTGGCACCGTATTCTGTGGGAATAACTGGCCTTTGCAAGGTAGTGCTCTAGAGAACAGGGAAAGGAGGGAAGAAAATAAGCTATTTTGATAGCACAGTCACTACAATGCCTTTCCTGTCTCTGATTGGTTCTTCTACTAAGCTATATATGAGCTAGAAGTTACATGTGGGCTAATGGTCAACTTTCTGCGGTATCCAACAGACCACAAGATCATCATTGATTGACTTGTTCATTGGCAAGTCAATCAAATTTGTTTGATGTGATTTTTTATTTTCAAACAACACTCAGATCGGAATATAACTTCTCAAAATAGGGGTCCTTGGTGCTCTCTGAGCTTAGTTGTTTTCTTGCAGATGTTTCATTACATCTGCTAGCACTGCAGATGTTACCTAGTTTGGGTAATGAAAACAACCAAACTCAAAGAACACCAAGGACCCCTCATTTCAACCCTGATCCATAAATGTTCTCTCCTTTATTGGGACTTCCCAAATAATCCAAAATTCTTCCTAGGAATGACTCGAATACCTTTTATATGGAAAGCTGGATGATAAATCCTAGAACAAAACAAAAGGAAGCACAATCTTGCACAAGTGTTCATCTTCAACAGTCTTTGACTTCCAAACATTAAAGTTAAAGGCTAAAATAGCATGCAGGGGAATGTTTCATGTGTTCAATTTGAAAAATTGACTATGAAACATATCCTAGCAATTCATCACCTGCAGAGTGGGAGTATGTGCTATCCTTTTTGGGACACCTGTGGTAGTTGTTTTAGATGCCATCCCAGTCAGCGTTCGAGCTTTCAATGCTAGAGAATCCACCCCATTGGAAGATGCCACACGTGCGGGTGGAATGGTCTTCTTAAGATTTCCAGGAACTGAAAGGGTATGGGCAAAAAAAGGACAATATTCAGAAGCATGGCGAAACTCTGAAAGGCGCTACAAAGTTTTAGGATTATGTAAGTCATGGAAAGGATGAGGACTGACCTGCCCACTTCTGATAGACCATTTAGGGCAGGTGTCCAACCTTGGTGATTTTAAGGCTTGTGGCCTCCAACTTCCAGAATTCCCCAGCCAGCCATTCTGGCTGGAGAATTCTGGGAGTTGCAGTCTACAAGTCTTACCTTTGCCAAGGTTGGACACAACTGATTTAGGGAAAGTTGAGAAGAAGAGTGGGACAAGTGTCCAAAACCCTCTCTTGAATCTCCCAGAATTCTCTCTCTCAGTCTTTGCTCATCTTTGCTACTAAATCTGGTAACTGTGATGGCTAACCTTTTTGCCACTGCATGCCAAAAGCAGGGGGAGCGCGGGAGGGAGCTTGTGAGAGTGCCCGCACCCATAATTCAATGTGCCCCGACCCCCCACGCATGGACACACGACCCCCCTGCACTCCCCCCACTTTTGGCAGGGGATGGCAAGGTGGACTCAGTAGGCCTGTTTTTCGCCCTCCCCAAGCTCCAGAGGCTTTCTAAGAGCCTGGGGAGGGCAAAAACGGCCTTCCTCACCACCCCTGGAGGCCCTCCGGAGGCCGGAAATGGGCCATTTTCCAACTTCCAATGGGACCGGAAGGCCCATTTTTTGCTCTCCCCAGGCTCCAGAGACTTTCCTGGAGCCTGGGGAGGGCGAAAATGGCTTGTGTGCCCGCCGATATAATTGCGCATGCCACCTGTGACCTGCGTGCCATAGGTACGCCATCACGGTTCTAAGTCATCTGGAAGGGACCATGTTAATGTCGGCTGAACTAGTCACATCTTATTCAGATATAGCTGCCACTCAATCAAGGGTACAATAAGCATTACCATTTAGTGCAGATTTGTTCTGTTCTAGCTATTCAGGTATTACTTTACTTCCTGTTTTACATGTTCTTGTTATCATTTCACTCTGTTTAGTGCAATGTATGAAGTCCAAAAAAGGTTTCAGCATTGATAAGGTGTGAACATGTAAAAACGTAAATAAATAAACAAGTTCCTAGCTTGCATATTTGCTACTTATTGCTGGATTACAGAGAGTGGGGGAAAGAGAGGCAAAACAAAAAAGGATGCACCAGACTAAAGGCATGAATGGAATGATAAAAGGAGTAGTTGTCTAGCTATGGGTTGATATTCTTACCAAACTGATACAAAGACCCTTGGTTTCCCTGCAAGGGCCTTGCTACCTGGGGAATTTATGACTAGAGACTGTATACTGGACTCAAAACAGAATTAAAATATACTAATATAAAGAGACATCCACAGACAGCCCAGGAGTAGAAGTTAGCTTCATTCCTTTTTCATGACTGATCGACAAAACTCTGATTATGTGAGCAACAGGTCGTTGGGGAGTCTTTATGGAGAGAGGTGTGGCCATCTGCATGGCCTTCCTCCTCTTTCTCCTTGGCTCAAGATCCCCTTCAGCAGGTCAGAAGTGAGGATACTCTGCCTTGCTTCTCCTCAAAGAATGAAAAATTCTTCCGCAAGAAAAATAAAAACCGGAAACATTCACTTGCCCAACTTGGAGACTGCCGAAAGAGCCGCACTGGGCACATGAGCAACTCGCTTCCTTTCTCCTTTGTGCATAACAATGGGGGTTCTTTGGAATGCCACAGGAACCTTTGCGGTCGGCAGGGGCTGCTTTGGCCGCTGCTGGGCCAACTGCGCTGCCTGCTTCTGCGCTAGCTGAATCCTCTGGTAACAGACCTCTTGGGCGGTTGGGGGCCGGTAAGGCCGGACCACTGGCTTGCTTGGGACTTCAACCTGAAAAGGAAACGTAGGGACACTGTTTTCCATTGCCACGTGTGGAATCTGGATGCACGTATTTCAAATTGGATGAGAATGATTGTGTCAACTCTGAAGTGTTGGCTGGGGCCATTTTGGAGGCTTCAGGGTTGACACATTGCAAAGAAGGGATAGGGAGGGGGAACATAGTTAGATGGGAGTTTGTAGCCAAAACAAAATAGTTTCCTGTGGGAACCAAGGACATTCCAACAGGTGGCCGAAGAAAGGAGGAACACAGTATCCCGGCAACCAGCCAGCACCTCGAATGGACAATGTGATTGATGGTTTGGGGAAAGGGGGAACTTTCACTTTTTAATCAGGTGAAAGCTGTGGGACCTTTCAGAGTTGGTTTTCATCAGCTTATGCCAATATGGCATCTCCAATAAAATTGTTCTTTGAGGAACTTGTATGCTTTGGAGTTCTGCTTTCTATGGAGTTATTACTTGGAACCCTGACAGATTGGCCTTACCAATCATGAGTATATGATTCACTCATACAAGGCAGAAGAGAAGCCAAGAGGATTTGAAAACAGTGCAAACAATGTTCCATCTACACATTTCGGGACATATTTGTCCACCCGTGATGTTTTCATACTGAAGACAGGTGCTGAACCTCTATACACCTTTGCAAAAGGGTTTGGGAACAGCAGATGTGCTAAGAACTTGCAAATATTTGAGTTTCAGAATTTCCAATCCATTTCACAAGAGTCCTTTTTTTTCTGTTGCTGCAACAGCGCTTAATGGACAAATGGAAGGAATATGTACAATCGGCCGGAATGTTGTGTGTGGTGACCAAAGGCCTGACTTGTGAAAACAAAGAGCCCATTGATGTTCCAGAAAAGAGGCTAATCAAGGTCTGCACACACACAACTAAAGATCCGGCAGCTAGAATCTCCTTACTTCACTTTTTTTTAAAAAAAAGGTTTGTCCGCAAACCGAAAAATGTAGAGAACACATTTTCAAGGGGAAGGAAGCTAGAAATAATTTCTAAAAAGAAAAGAATAGTTTAAGTACTTACAGCAAATGGGACATCTACAGGTCACATTAACAATCTCAGAAATGAGGTAAATATTCTGAAAAATACTGGTGGTTACCTAACTACTGTTCTTGGCTACTATTTCATCCCAACAGAAGAAAACAAATGACTGATTTGTTCTGAATCCACTTCATTGAAAAGGGACACTTTTTTTTTGTTTTAGAACACTAAATCCTGCAATTTTACAAGGTAACTGAATTCAGCCAATAGAATGCCAAATCAGCGAGAATGTGCTTCAAATAAACAAACACAAAAATTAAAATCTGTCATACAACACAAATAACTCAAATAGACGAACAGCCACAATATAAAACGTTAACTAGGCAACAGCATAATAACTTTTTTCTTAAAAAGAAACTGCCTTAAAAAAAAAAAACCCTAAGGAAAGATCTGTTGTTTTATACGTGGCTTTATTGCCTTTCTAAATTCTTAGCTGCCACAGCAAAGAAGGCCCTGCTTCTTGCTGCACCTTCTCCTAAATGGCTGATGGTACAGAAACATACAGCAAGACCTCAAAAGTTTAACTGCATGGGTGAAGCAGTTATTAAGGAAGAAGGGAATTCCCTGCTTCTAGATTAGCTGGGATCCTCAATATTTATATGCGAATGTTACGTATAAAAACTTAGATTCTCTTTAATGTTCTTCATATCTTACGGCAATAGGAATACAAAGAAAATGAACGGCTGAGCGTTTAGGATCACTCTGAAAGATGCAAAGCTATTTCTAGAATCTCATATACTAGAAAAAGTGTTAAGTTAGACAGCTCAAAGATATCCTTAGTGCTGTTGTATCACGTATCTAAAAACCACAAACACAGAAGTGTACATCGTCAAGGCCTGCAGGAATCCACAGGTACTAGGTTTCAATACTACATTCACAACTTCAAATTACTTGGCTGGACATGAGAATATGCCCCCCAAACTCATCAACAAGAATAGAGATTGGCAAGACTACATCACAAGACAAGCTTCGGATGCCATTACAAGATCTACTTACATGTCCTTGCTTTGTTACATGAGAAATCCTCTTTTTTTGTCCAGGAAAGAGTGTGGTTAAATTGTCCTCTGTCAACTTTTCTTCACCCTCTTCCTCTTTTGATACCTAAAGGAAAAGGGAGAGAGAGAAAAAAGTAAATTTCCAAACTAGTAATAGATTTGATATTTGTGTATCTTTCAAAATAACAAAATCACAAAGCTCATTTTGAAAAGCAGAACAGGTCAGCAGTGCCTGTAACAGCTTACAGCTTAGCTCTGGGGAAGGGGAGATATCCTCATTCTCACAGGGCAAAGAAGAAGAAACGGTCTCTTACATCCTTTGATAACCACCTTCCAGATATATTGGGATTGAAACTGGAGGGACTTCTGCAGCTGCTGTGAACACATCTGGAGGACTAGGAAAAATGTATTGCTGAATTTGCTACAGTAATTTTTCAGACAAGCAAATAGCTTTATTTGGTCTTGCCTTGCACCTTATGGACCTGTAACCTCTAAATCCAAGAAACTTTGCACATTTTTAAAAAGAATTGCTACTGTAGGATAGCAATTTTAAGGAGGATACTTTTTAAAAACAATTCACGTTTAGCCCACTGTACTTGAATACGTACTGTATATAATTTGACACATCCATAATTTCATCAGTACAGGTAGCCCTCAACTTACGACCGTAACTGAGCCCAAAATTTCTATTGCTAAGCGAGACATTTGTTAAAGTGAGTTTTGCCCCATTTTACAACCTATCTTGCCACAGTGGCTAAGTGAATCACTGCAGTTGTTAAGTTAGTGGCTGCAGTTGTAAAGTGAATCTGGCTCCCCCACTGACTTCGCAAAAAGATAATCACATGATTCTGGGATACTGCAACTGTCATAACTATGCCAAGTGTCTGAATTTTGATCACATGAACATGAGGATGCTGCAACAGTCGTAAGTGTGAAAAACGGTCATAGGTCACTTTTTTCAGTACCGTTATTAATTTCAAGCGTTCACTAAACGAACGGTTGTAAATTGAGGATTACCTGTATCACACATTGGAAGAAATTACTGAAGCCACAAGAACACAGGAAATGGTTCAACAGTCTGGCCCAGTTTTTATTCTGACTGGCAGTGATTTTCCAGAACCTCCAACAGAGAAAGGCCCTTCCCAACAACTGTTAATTAGACCTTTCTTAAAATGCTATGATCTGAATCAAAGTCTTTCCACAAGGAACATTAAGTTCCCTGCCGTCTGAGCTACAGGCTTTTTCAGGAAAGGAAAACAGTGAAGAAGCTCTATTGCTTGAGGCAACAGGCTTCTCTCACCCAATGTCTTCCTCTATAATTACACAGTGAAAATATAATTCCTAAAGCATGAGGTATAGTAGGCATCAAGCAACAAAACTGCTCCAACTCCCTAAGCAATTCCAAGGGTCTTTGAAAATTTATCTCTAATTCAATCAATATCCTGCTTGCTACAAACTACTTTGCAAATTGCAAACCAAGGGCCAACTATCCTTGAAATACAAAGGTGTTTTATGACCCAATTTCTACTGTTTTTGTATACTAAAATATATTTCTGTATATTAAGATTCCTTTAATGACACCTTTGGCTACCTTTTTTTCCCTGTGGGAACCTATAACACATTACTGCTAGAAAACTCAAACTCACAGAATGTATGGAATAGAAGAGGCTGTGATCATCATCTAGTCTAAAGAAACTACCATCCCTAATAGTGTTGTACAGTTAGTCCTTGACTTATGAGCACAATTGAGCCCAAAATTTCTATTGCTCAGTAAGACATTTGTTAAGTGAGTTTTGCCTCATTTTACGACCTTTCTTGCCACAATTGTTAAGTGAATCAATGCAGCTGTTAAGTTAGTAACACGGCTATTAACCGAATCTGGCTTCCCCATTGACTTTGCTTGTCAGAAGGTTTCAAACAGTGATCACCTGACCCTGGGATACTGCAACCGTCATATGAGTCAGTTGCCAAGTTATTAATTTTGATCACGTGACCATGGGAATGCTGCAATGGTCATCAGTGTGAAAAATGGTCATAAGTCACTTTTTTCAGTGCCATTGTAAAAGTCACTAAATGAACTGATGTAAGTTGAGGACTACTTGTAATTGATCCTTTCATAACACACTCAATATGTCAAATCATTTATATTTTAGGTAAATCTTCTTAAAATTCAAGGGTAGGCACAGGGACATCATGTTCAAAAATTATTCAATCAAGAGAGGTATGTTTTTAATTAAACAGGTCGAGGAGCCTGTTAACTCATCAGCCCATCCCAATATTTAGATCTTTACCTGTTTTCCTAGTCTGCCTTTGTCTTCTGTTTTGACATCGGTGGATTCATTAAAAATCCGAAGGCACTCCTCCATTGGGTCAGACTCAAAATCCAAATCCTTCTCTAGGCCAGAATAATCAATCTCATCATCATCAGAGGAGGACGAGGAAACAGCAGGAGCCTGGGATAACTTAAGTTTCTTAACATTTGCCATCCCATTGTCATAGGGCAAAGAGAAGTCAGCATCATCTCTGTCTGAGTCTGAACTCACGTCAGGGAATGGAAGAAGAGGCTGGCCCACCTGCTCCTCCTCTCCACTCTCATCACCAAAGAGATCAACATGGCTCAGGGACCGCTGTTTAACCTTGCGTTTGGCCTCCGAATTCTCCTTGGCCTGGGAGTTGGTCAATGCTTCCTTAGACCTTTTCGAGGCTGGTTGCTTGTCTCTTCTCTTATTCTGTTCAGTTCCACTAGGGATCTGGGCCTTCCTTTTCAACTCTACAGGCTGGAACTTGCTGCCTTTCCTACTAGTCCCTGATTTTTCAGTAGCAGCAGCTTTGCCAACATCTTTGTTCTTGCCAGAGTTCTCCTCCTTCATTCCAGGTGTAATCATAGATTTTGGCTTATTGAGCTTCAGTGCATGCCTATCAACGTGGGATTTGCTTGGTTTCTCCTTACTCCTTTCCCCATTTTTGTGCTGTGCCTTCACATCCATCTTCTCCTTGTCTCCTATTTTACCTTGATTTTTCTTACCCTGCGCCTTGTGGTCATCCTCCTTTTTCTTTTTCAACTTATCCTTTGGCGCCACCTTGTTCTTTTCCTTTGCTTTCGCATCTCGGCTAGAAGGCACTTTGACCAACTTGGCATTTTTCTCCACTAAATCTTTGACAGCAGTTTTCTGAGGGCTCTCGATGTCTCCCATGTCATACTGCACGGCAGTCTCTCTCATTTGTCGGGAACTGGTATCTATTTGTGGGGCTCCCTTTTCTTTGGCTGCACCCAATTTGCTTTCTGAACCTCCTTTAGATTTAAGGGGGGTGGTAGAAGCTTCGTGGCATTCATCCTCCGAGTCAGAGAACCGAGCGATGGGCTCATCGTTGCTAGTTTCGTCACAATATTTCTTGAATGAAGGAGAATATGCCTCCTCGTGATCAACTTCTCTCTTCCGCTTGGACCCCTTCTGTTCTTTAGCTTTGCTCAACAGCCTGGCAGAATAATTTGAAAGAGGATCATATTCTAAATCTGTTGAAGGCTTGGAGTTGTCAATTATGTATTTGCTATTTCCAACAGAGCTGCTGTACTTCTTCGGCTGAGTGACCACAGTGGGAACGTATTCCAGTGAGCTGCCCTTGGATTTCGTATTGTTGAAGGAGTCCAAAGTATATTTGCTAGACTGACTAGAAGCAGCCACTGCAAGAGGAGTAGGATTGTAGTCATTACCAGTGTTTGCATTGTAACTACTTGGGCTATACTCCAGAGAACTGAATGGGTTGGATGTTGCTAATCCAGCAGCCTTAGAAGCCAGCAAAGGAGGTTCGGAGGAGCCATACTCTTTAGTTGTTTCCAGCAGCTCTTCATACTTCTTTTGCTCACGTTCAACTTCATTCTTGGCAGCTTCAATTGCCTTGTCAAACAGCTCAAGCTCCAGAATTCCAGAAGCTGACGAGACGATATTTTCCAAAGTGCCATTGCTGTCTTGTGCCACAGGTTTGGGAAGTTCTGGGTTGTAGGGGTCATAACCACACCCTGGAAAAGGAAGAAAAACAAGAATATTAGCATCAGACATTCTCAGAATACCCACCAAATCCCAATTATAAAAATTCGTTCCATTATAAAAGATGAGAAGGCAAAGAACCAACTGCCATATGGCCCTCAGAATGGTCTGCATCAGCAATCATTCCTGTTATGTCATCCAACCTCACTGCATAAAAGTATGGCTAGGAGAGATGTTTGTATTTTCTCCCTCTTTTCTTTAGACTTGGGACACAAATCCCTGCTGGAACATGAATATGCTTGCATTTCTTATCTAAATATGAAGTCGCTTCAACAGTGAGATGGGCGGCATATACATTTTATAAATAAACAACTTTCCAGATCTTTCCTCCTATCTAAAATTGATAATGTCCAACTTCAACATCCCCATATATAGGAGACCTATCCATGACAAAGTATTACCATTCTGGTCTCAAGCAAAGAACTTAGGATGGGTTAGCACTGTCTATAGTATTTCACATTGGCTTGTAAAAATAATGGAAGATTTTTCAACTGCTTGGTCTTGAAGAAAGTGAGGAATTTTAACTAGGTATACCTTGTTTCTGACTGGATTCAGGAGTAAATCTCAGCTAAACAAATTATCATGTTCCTATGGGAGTTATCCTAATACTAACATAACTAACAGTAATAGAAGATAAATCTATTACGGAAACTAGTCCTCCACATAATAACAGGAGAACTGCACTCAAAAGCAGGACATGAATTAGCACACACCAATAATGAGACTGTAGTCCAAAATGAGAGAGAAAACCACAGGACTGTTGCAAGAAAGGTGAAGGAACCTTATCCAACAAAAAAAAAAAAAGTCAGCAGACAAGGACTGGAAGACCATGTTTCATTTGGAGCACAAATGAAAAGGAGACACGCAGAAGCCATTTTCACTTCCAGTTCATGGTCAACGAGTGTCATGAACTTTTTTTAAGGAGAAATGTGCTTTTAATTTCTAACTGAATCCCTAATGTGGGTGAAATATAGGAGAGTTCTATCATCTCTTCCATATCATATTTTTACCTGATAATTCCAATATTTTACAGTAGAAAGAAAAAAGAAGATTCATACAATTCAGATGAGTTCTGAACTGAGGTTAGGGAGGCTGCTTTGACTGGAGTTAAAGGGGGTTTCATAAACATTCAAGGAGAAAGTTCACCTAACAGCCATTAGCCACGATAGTTCAGAAGTCTCGCTATCATCTCAGACCTTCTTCCTTAGCCACATATGCAAAGAGAAAAGATAAGCCTTGGAAGAAAGTTGCACAACGCCTACCACTGTATGAGGAGCACTGTTGCTACAGTCATTTAAAAATGTTCAGGACTCTAGGAAACAGGAACAAATCGACCTCACATTGTGAGAAAGGAATAGCTTAGCAATAGGAATTTAGCCCCATCTCATTTAATTAATGTCATTGGAAATATCAGCAAAGATTCCTCAGAACAAGCTGAAATAGGGCACCTATTACAAGAAAAGTTCTATGAAAAAACTATTGCTTAAAAAAAGCTGTTTCCAACTCTTTTTTTAAAAAAAAATCAGCTTCTTGTTCTTCACTTGTTCTTCTCCTCTTGAAAACTAAAGATAAGACCAGTGTAGACAAAGGAGTGGTTTATCCAAACCACCCAATGTGGAAATGTACCTCCACACCCAAAAGTACAATCTTCTTCTACTTTCACTCCATACCACATTTATGAATAGATCTACAAGTAGAAGTTATCCAGGCTTCAAAACTTAAATATGTCTGAAATGTTGTTTTGAGCAGGTCTAAGCATTTAAGAAAGCCAATTTAAATGGTTAAGGACCAGGTTAGGAGCCAGGAGACTGTGAGTTCTAGCCCTGCTTTAGGCATGAAGCCATCTGGATGACCTTGTGCAGATCACTATCTCTCAGCCCTGGGAAGAAAACAATGGCAAACACTTTCCTGGGAAAACTGCATGGCTTTTTTTAGGCAGTCGCCAGGAGTCAAAAACAGACTGAAATGCACACAGAAATACATTTATGGCTACCTCATACTCTGTAGCACCTCAGAATGATTTTACTGAAACTGCAACTCAAAAATTACTTTAGAAACCCTTGCAAGTTTCATTCCTCCAAAATCTGCATTTAAACACATGGCAAGTGTTTGAATCTTTCTTGAACATCTGCAGTTCAAAAATTAACATGTCTATAATTAGTAAGGAAAGACTTTTATATGCCCAGAGTACTTGAACGTTGGTCAAATCAACTCCCAAACCCTATAAAAGGGTTATTTTAGTAGCCTATTTTTTTTTAATTAAGCATTTCTTAAGCAGTTATAAGTTTCAGATTAACAAGTATTGGAAAGGTCAATTATCTATCTGAATTTCTGAAAAACTTCCATCACTGACAGTAGAATAAGTCAGACTTCATATAAGGAAGCTTTTCAGGTACCTAAAATTAGCCATTGTCATTGGGAAAAGCTCAGGAAAATAATACTATCTGTACAAATGTCATTTTAAATTCTGAATACGTTCATTGAATAAATACCTACCAAGAATTTTAAGCTTACGAGGAAATGTACAAGACCCAAAATGCATAAACATTTCATATCTCAGATCCTTTCCTTCTATACCATATTCTTGTCATTAACATTTGACCACAATCTTAATGTACCGGTAATTTCAATTGCTCAGACAATAAACACTGTTCTGCTATTAAAAGCTGAAAGGGGAAGACTTAAGAATGTAAGTAATATTTTCTCTTCTACCTAACACTATATACCAGATGATGCTATTTAATTGATTTCTAAATTTTTCCTAGTCAATGTTTCAATATTTAAGTCCAGAAAGAAAATATGTTAATCAATGTTTTGGACACAGGTGGCAAAGAAGAGCTAAATAGTCCACTAATGTATAAAAACTAAGCAGCTCTTTGGCAAGACAGTTTCAATGGTACCACCAGTATGTAAAAAGACTGCCATAATGTTATTTCTTTCTGACATATCAAAGGCAAAATAATCATTGGACAAAAGTTTTCTTTTCTCTTTTTACCTGGGCTCTCATGCACAGACAGACAATGCAGGTACTTGTTCATACTTCCATCCAAAGGTCTCTTTCCCTTTTAAATGTCTTCTTTGCACTCTACAGCCACCCTGACATACCAAGCTATCAAAACACGTCCTACTGTACAACTGCCAACTCTTGGACAGCAAAGATTGTTCAAGGCTGCAGGATAGCAGACAGGAAACTTGTTAGTCCCACCTTCACATGCTCTTAAAGAGGTACTTCCCTCTTAAATAGCCCGTTTTTTTAAAAAGCTCACATTCAGAACAAGCACCTCACATGCACCAAATCTCAAAACGTGTGGTAGATAAACTTCCACATTATAAACTATATAGTTTAAAACTATTTGGAAGTTGCATCTGATTCATAACGCAGCAACCATATGTTTCCTAGCACCTGCCATCAGAAGCACATTACGCCTTTATGAAAGGCCCTACATTAGACCCTTATAGGCTTACAGAAACAATTTAAAGTGCTGGATGATTTTAAAAGAGCTGTGTGACATTGCATCTATATAGCTCCAGAACTTCATACTCCAACCAGGATTGCTCCAGCCAATGCTGCTGTTTCAGGACTAACAAATAGCCCCAATTTTCCAGGAAGAGAGCTGACTGAAGATAGAAAGGGCTATTTCTCAATGACATCACCCATTCTTTGGAATACCACCCTCCTTGTTTTCATTTAGGAAAATGCTGAAAACTGAATTCTTTTTAAATGTGTTTGTGCTTTAAGAGGGCATCATATGTGTTAAATGCATTGAACTGATTGGTTGGGAATAATTAACTGAAGGCGTTTATGCACTGTTGCTGGCTTATTTGCATTGTTTTAATTGACTTTACCATGGTCATTTTATATAATTTACCAAGGGTATTTTTTTAACCACTGAGAGTTATATTTGAATTGCAGTGACATATAAATGGAATAGAGAGACACTGAGTATAACATGGGTTAGCATATACAGTATTTATAAATTACCCAATTACTAGAAGGTGACCATTGTACACATCTTTGGAAATGGGAAAGCACCAAACATCGGCAGTCAGTCTGATACTGATACCTGGGACAACTGAAGAATAGATCATAAAGTGATCGATTGGAAATAGAAACCACTCAAATAGCTTAACAAAATGGCTACCAGCTAGATGAAAGCTGAGGAGAACCAAAGCAGCTGGTCTTTCAACAATACCAGCTCAACCTGAGATCTTCATTTGAGGCCTTGCTCACTCTGTTGATGATCAAAAGGTCCAAAGGATTGTCCCCTAACAATGGCTTTCTTGCTTATGATGTCACTGGCTTTGGAAATACACAATGGAAAACTAATGGAAAAATCTATATACCCCAATTTACAATCAAGCCCCTTCTTCTATGGAAGAAGACAACTTCAGAGAAATCTCTACCAAAGCAGTTTTTGACCAGACTTTCTGCTATGGCAGCTAAGAAGAAACAGTTTTTAAGAACCATTGATATTGATTCAGAAGTAGTCTCTGGTTGCATTATGCTGATGTGCAAACACATTATTTTATGATACAGTACCTTTGTGTATGGTACTATATAAGGCATGAAAGGCTTCTAATTTGTATATAAACCTTAAGTTTGCATCCGCCATTAGCTAGCAAGATGATGCCTTGTAAAAGATAGGAATATCTTAAAAACCCATTTATAAATCTTTTTTTATGTTTTTTTAAAAATACAATTAAAAGATATAAACTAATACAAACTAAAAAAGAGAAACATGCAGAAAAAATAGAACATAAAAATATATACTAAAAAAAAGAAAATACATATATAAAGAAATTATTTCTCCCTTCATAACAAGTATAAACAATTTTAGTAACATATTATCTATCACCTTCTGTTAAAATACAACAAACAAACTCTTCTTCCCATATATCCTCTCTTATCTATAAAGAAAAACCCATTAAGGTAGACCTTTTCTTTTCTTCTGTTCAATTGGATTGATTCTTGGAGACCACCTGGATAAACCCCTGCAGTTCTCTTGGCAAGGTTTTTCAGAAGCAGTTTGCTATTACCTCCTTTCAAGGGTTGAGAGAAAATGAGTGGCCCAAGGTCACCCAGTTGGTATTTGGTCTAACTCATGGTCTCTAGGCCAGTTTCTAGCCCGGTATCACTTTGGTTTCTAGCCTGGTATCACTATACCAAACTCTCTAGTTCTAATATTTAACCTTGATCAAATATAACTATTTTATATTCCTTCCTTTTACTTTTAACAAACTTGATTTATAATCCTTGCAAAGACAGTACTGTCCTAGAAGTTAATTTCATTTTTCTTTCTCCCTTCTCACAAAATTCTTCAAACTTTAACAAGTTGCTGTCTAAATCCAATAGAGGGGAGTCATCTAGGTTGCTTTTTTGGTTTGTTATTTGTATATCCTTTTTAAGGCATCAGCCATTTTCACTGGTATGAAAACCAGTCAATGTAACATTTTTCCATATCATTCTTGGAGTCTGTCATTTTTAAATACTTTTTCAGCTTAGTCTCAGTCTTGTCCAGTAAAGCTTCCTCCTTTTCTCTAACATTTTTTAAATAAATCTTTGAGGATATAAAGTGCTTAATGGGAACAAATATGTTATTTATTTAGTGATCATTCAAATTTACATGGTACTCAAAAAAGTGATTTATGACAATTTTCACATTTACAACTGGTGCAACATCCCTGTGATCACATGACCAAAATTCAGGCACTTGGCAACTGGTACGTATGTATTTATGAGGTCCTAAAGTCATATGATCACCATTTGTAACCTTCCCAGCTGGTTTTCAACAAGCAAAGTCAATAGGGGAATCCAGATTTAGTTTATATATACTTAAGACTTATATACCGCTTCACAGTACTTTACAGCTCTCTCTAAGCATTTTAAAGAGTCATTTATATTGCCCCTCAACAATCTGGGACCTCATTTTACCGATCTTGGAATGATGGAAGGCTGAGTCAACCTTGACCTGCTCAGAATCAAACTCCTGGAGTGAGCAGTGAGTCAGCCTGCAGTACTGCATTCTAACCACTGCGCCACTACAGCTCTTCATTTACTTAACCACCAGATTCGCTTAACAACTAAAGTAATTTGCTTACCTAGTATGCCAAAAAATGTTGTAAAACAGAGTACGACTCACTTAACTATCATGCTTAGCAACAGAGATTTTGGCCTCAGTTGTGGTCATAAATCAAGGATTATCTGTATAATCTTGCAGGAAGAATTTTATAGCCAGATTACATCTGTATAGTTTGGAGGAACAAACATGTTATACACTCTACGCTGCCCATACATATTACCTACTAGGTTCTTTTCCCCACCAATTTAATTTTTAAAACTGTTTAAACTAAAACCAAAGGTGTGGGAATATCTTATCAATTCACTTTCTTGGAAATGGATGTTTGGTAACTGGCAACACATAGCACAGCAGCCACTTCTTAAGGAAAAAAAAAAAGCCTCAGTGGCAGCTATCTAGCAAGCAAGCTGGCAACTTGTTTTAAAATAGAATAGAGCTGGAAGGGGCCTTGGAGGTCTTCTAGTCCAGCCCACTGCCCAAGCAGAACCTATACCATTTCAGACAAGTGACTGACTAGTCTCGTCTTAAAAAACATCCAGTGATGGAGCGCCCACGATTTCTGAATGCAAGCTGTTCCACTGATTAGTTGTCCTCAATGTTAGGAAGTTTCTCCTTAATTCCAGGTTGCTTCTCTCCTCGATTAATTTCCATCCATTGTTTCTTGTCCTCCCTTTTGGTGCTTTGGAGAATAATTTGTGGCAGCCCCTCAAATACTGTAAGACTGCTATCACATCACCACCACCCCCATTCTTCTCTTCTCTAAACAAGCCAATTTTTTCAAACTCTTGCACCTTCACCGGCTTTCAGCTGAAGCAGTCCAGGGAAAGGAGAGTAAACCTTTTTTTTTTCTTTTTTTACTTTTGCCCATCCGCATCAGCAACCCACAGCCAGGGACCACGAACCTTTCCCCAAATGCAGAAGCTCCCTTTAAATTTACCAGGCCATTTCCACAGCTAACTGTGCAAATGACCACGCCCACACTTGGTGACACCCATTCCCACAAATTATGCCTTGCGAGGAAACAGCCTGGTACAAACAAAGCAAACCGTGGATCCAGAAGGCACACACACACACACACACGCATACAAAACACACATTCCAACACAAGGTGTTTTTTTTAAAAAAAACCCTCTTAAATAGATTACAATAGATCTCAGCCTTCCATCCTTTCTAAGGTAGGTAAATTGAGGACCCAGTTTGTGGGGAGCAATAAGCTGACTTTGTATAAA
>JANHFK010004158.1:16094-30619 GCA_036250565.1 Sibynophis collaris
TGCTTTCTGCCTCTGAAACTTCTGAAACTCTGTTTCAGAAAAGAAAAAAAATATGCTTCTGAAAGCCTCCGAAACAGAGCTTCAGAAAAAAAGCCTTTGAAGCTCCGTTTGGGGCTTCTTTACTGAAACTTCCTTTGGAAGCTTTTTGCTCCGTTTGGGATTTCTTTACTGCAGCTTCCTTTGGAGGCTTTTTGCTCCGTTTGGAGGCTTTTTTCAGCCTATGAAAACTCCATTTGAGACACTGGGCGGGACTACATTCGGAGTGTAAGACGCACCCAGATTTTCACCCTCATTTTTTGGGGGAAAAGATGCGTCTTATACTCTGAAAAATATGGTACTTCTGGCCTTTGAAAGTTTTATGTTTATATAGTTTTTAAAAAATAATTCTGTTGCTTCCATTTCTTTGAAGATTTTGAAAAGTTTCTTTACAACATTTCTGTGCTTGGATTCAGCCATAGTAGAAAAAGTTTGTTGTAGTATTAACCTGTAGTAATGAGACTTCTTTTGTAGAGATGATTGATAGTGACCAAACACTATGCTATTGTTCTATACATCATAGATTTCTAACAGAAAAAGAACATCCTTCCTTCCAGGAAGTATATTTCAATATCTACATTTGTTATGAGTCATGTTGAGTTATTGCCATAAAGGTTAGACGGGGATGTATTTTATCACCTTTTTTGTTCAATCTGTGATCATGCGGAAATTAGATCTCGAACTGCCTGATGTTGGCGTGTAGATTGGGGGAAGAACCATAAATTATTTGAGGTACGCGGATGATACAACACTATTGGCTGAAAATAAGGAAGACGAAAATCAAGGACGAAAGTGAAAAAGTGGGATCGAGTCTTTACATCAGGAAAACAAAGTTAATGACAACAGCTGCAGATGGACATGAGACATTTAAAATCAACAAGGAGAAAATTGAATTAGTTCAAGAATTAATCTTCCTTGGATCCAAAATTGTTCACAGTGGCAGTTCTACTCCTGACAGCAAGTGCAGGATAACCATAGGCCACACTGCAATGGTTAACATGAATAAGATCTAGAAAAACAGAGATATTGATATAAATATAACAAGCAGACTAGTTAGAGCAAACATTTTCCCTATAATGATGTATGATTGTGTGAGTTGGACACTTAAGAATGGCTGATCAAAGAAGAATTGATGTCTTTGAACTATGATGCTGGCGTAAATTATTCCGTATACCATACCATGGACACAGTGGTGGGTTCCACTTACCTTCACCACCAGTTTGCAATCGGGTTCGTGCTCGGCACTTCTGCGCATGCGCAGAGCATCCATGATGACATCCGGGCAAGTGGGTGGAACTCCCTGCCGCTGCCACTACCAGTTCACACAATCCAGGGCAACCGGTAGAAACCCACTACTACATGGACAGCCAGAGTAATTAACAGAGAGGATGCTCATTGTATAAAACCAGACACATCACTAGAAGCTAAAATCATAAAACTTCATCTGATTTACTTTGGCTATGTCATGTGTGCAAATTCATTGGAAAAGCAATGATGCAAGGAATGGTTAGTGGAGCAAGAAGAAGGGAACATGCATGCAAAGAACACGCTGGCTTAATAACATCAAATCTGATATAAAGTTGAACTTGCAACAATTGAAAGAAGCCTTTGCTTCACAGAGTAGACTGGAGAGCACTTCCTATAAAGTTGCCTAGAGTAGGACATGACTGAATTATGTTAAAACAATGACAAATTTGTTATATCTGGCAGCATAATCAGTATTGGTAGTTTCCCAGAACATTAAGAACCTTAGCCCTAGCATAAATACATTCATCTTATTATCTATTTCAGAAAAAAGAAAATCAATAAAAGCAGAATAGTTTTCAAATGTTAGATCAGAGAAGTTAGGTGGTAACAATGTTTTAAAAACACATGTTAAGTGAATGTCAATTAAATTTGAAAAAAAATATTAGTTGAAAATGTATACAATAATGACAATAATTAGTATATTAAATTTTTTCGAAGATGTATCAGATCCTTTTTCATTTTAAAAGTCCTTTTGATTAAATATTTTCAAATTTCAGGTGGTCTGGACGTAATCACCGTGAGAAGATTGGGGTCCATGTCCTCTTTGACCAGGTATTAAACATGGAACCTTACTGCTGCAGGGATACTTTCTCCTCTCTTGACAAAGAGACCTTTGTCTATGACCTCTCGGCTGTGGTGATGCATCACGGGAAAGGGTTTGGCTCAGGACATTACACGGCATATTGCTACAACACAGAGGGAGGTGCGTGAGCCTTATTACAGGGGAAAAAATTAATGCATCTTATAAATTTATCTCTTCCATAAAAACATACTTGTTTTGTGTGAGTTTATATTGCTCAGCTTTCACTGCACTGATAATAACATTAGAATTAAAAAATCTATTAGGTTTCTGTAGCTTAAACACAATGAGGAAGAACTTTATTGCTTGTTTTTTTTTAAAAAAGGTTACTTTCTCAGGCTTTCATTTTATTTGCTTGTGTGTGCATGTGAGACAGAATCAGAGCGATTGATGTTTCCACTACTTAAGCTGAAAAACAAACTTTTGAGAAATCTGCTTTGAAGAATATAATTGTTTTGTCTCCAATCAGTTATTGCATTTCTTTTTTAAATGTTTGTATTACATTTTTCCAACCTTCTGTAGGAAGAATTAGAATTATTTTTTCTCTTAACTATCATTCAGAAATATCAGTGAAACAGAAAAACTGAGATCAAGATAATTTTTTTAAGGCACAATCACAATCTCAAACCTTCTCTTGGGTTTATGGAATTGATTACATTATTCTTTAGATGTCTTTCCCCCAATGACTATTTAAAAATAATTTGTTGGACCACAGTCTTGTCATTAATATTCTATGTTTTTCTCTCCTTTTTAGGGTTTTGGGTCCACTGCAATGACTCCAAACTGAATGTATGTAGCGTGGAGGAGGTATGCAAAACCCAAGCATACATTCTTTTTTATACACAAAGAACTATACAGGGCAGAGCAAGTATCTCAGAAACACAACTTCAAGCTCAGGTGCTGTCTAAACACAATGTTAGAAGACTGACACTCCCCTGAAAGGAGACATTATTCTCAATCAACTGATTCTTTTTCAAAAGCCTTTGGAATTAATTCAGCTAGGCAGGAACAAATACTGTTGCAAGAATTTTGGATTCACCGTCTGGAAAATTTGTCCTCCTACTCTGTGCAACTGTGTTCTATAAGATTGTAGCAGAACATCTATTTTTTTTAAAAGGCAGATGCATTTGTAAACCCTTCCTCCTCCAAACAAAGAGTAACAGCCTCCAATGTGTACGACCATTTATCTTCTTTCAAAGAGGAATTGCTATGTGGTATGAAAAAGTAGGTACATTCAAAACTTCTGTGTACAGCCAGGATACAAAGCCATTAAACTGACCATAACTCTATACATTACTTAAGAAAATAAATGAATAGTAGAATTCTATCTCTGTTCTGTTGATGTGGTGAACTGTTGTTGCACCTCTTGGTGTAAATAATTCACCAATTATCATAACTTGTTCTTTCCAACCAACATAATTTTTGTAGATAGGATTGTACTATACAAAAACTCTTAACAAAGATTTTTCTAAACTGGGAAAATATGCTCATTGGTTCTTGTTTATATCTTTCGGGTAACAAAACAAATGTTTGTACCCTACAATTACCCCTATCTGTTAGAACGAACAAAAGTGGAAATTATATACACATCTGAGTAATTTGTTGCATACTTCAATTTGAATCTGTGCTAAAAATTACAAGTAATGTTTTTCTTCTCCTCCTAATCTTATTCTTAGCTGCTAACAAGACAGCTACGTAAACTGAATTTGCAACCTTTCTTGTGTAATTATAATAGTTAATATGGGATACATTACTTTCAAGACTTTCATCATCTACTGATTATCTTATGATGATTACTGCATGGATAGGTCTTATGAATCCATTCAGATTCACAGTGAAGCTTAGGTTTTTACTATTACTGACACATCGTTTAACAAACACAAGATTTTTTAAAATCAACTCTTACCCTAAATGCATAAAACTTTTGCATATACAAGAAAAAATGATCAGGAATATAGTAGTCATTACATAGAGTAACAAGATCATTTCACCCTAATAATCTTCTTTTCATGACCATTTTTCCATTCAGTTTTCCCTTTGTTGTGTTTTTGGGAAGTCTCAAAGAGGTTTATTTTGGAGTCTTATGGCGAAAGAGATTGCACCTGAATTGTGCATCTATATTCTCTTTTTCCCAGTTGCTATTCTTGCTGTCTCAGAGACATAAAACATATACAGCTGTGGAAATCTAACAGTAGAAATCTAGTATACTGTGTATCTTAAAGGAAAAACCCCTGACCATGTCATGTAGACTTTAAATATCACTAACATCCAATTTATCATGGCTACTTTTAACTTAACCTTTCACGATTATCACTATTTAAGTTCTTTGTGAAGAGCATATTTGGAAAATACAGAACTCATTGCAGCTAAGCAACTTGCTGCCTTTCAGTTAAAAATACTGATGTACAACATACAAATCCCATGTTATTCACTTAAGATACATGAAATGGATTATTTTGCTGGTTTGTACAAAGCCTTGAAAAATTCACAGGGTCTCTAATAGCTGACTGTATTTGTACTAACTAACCAAAAATATAAATGGCTGTGTATAAGATTCAGCTTTCAGCAGGGTGGGAGAAAGTGTCTATGGAGATCTATAACAAGACCAACTCATATATAGTAGTGTCAAGCTGGAGGTTTTTAAAAACAAAAATGGGCATGATTCTGGCACATGCAGTGTTTTTATGTGCTTTCCTGTGGTAATTCTGAATTGGTATTTAAATCCATCAGCAAATTCCTTGTGAAATTGAATCACAAAATAATTAAAGAAAAACCTACCAGCTGGTCTGTTTTCATCCTGCTAGGAACTATATTGGAAGTGCATGAAATTGTTATTAGCAGTATTAGTCTTGACCCTATGATTTACTTTCTGATTCTATCAAATTATAGTCTCCAGTCAGACAGATAGGAACACTCAGAGCCCATATGTGACTTATAAAACAACATAATTGCTATTCCAGAAAGTTTTCTTTTAGCAGAAGCATTCTTGATAATAAATTAACAATTCAACTACTGTAATTATTAAGAGACATTTAAGGAATGTAATATAACTTGAATCAAGGAGCAGACCTTTTTTTTGGGTAGGATTGAATTTGAAAGGTGAATTAAAGTGCAAAAATCAGCATGATTTTTACAGCATGAAAAGCTTTGTAAGGATTATCTCCAGGAAAGATAGTTGGGGCTGATGTGCAGGCCTCACTTATTTTGCTTCAATATTATTATTATTATTATTTCAGATTATTCCTCTATTCAAGAATCTCAAAACAAATGAAAGATGGCCATTTTTATAAATCAAGATCTTTCAGCCACTGCCATTTGCACATATCCATTCTTTTTTCTCCCATTGTTTTCTTACTGTCTTCCTCATTGAGTGCCATAAAATATCTTGCTTCCCCAACTCCACCACACCCCAATAATTCAAAACATGAGCAAGAATATCTTGCATGTAACATTCCAGTTGTTTCTACTCTCATAAAGAAAAAAAATGCTGCCTGGCAGCTAGACAATTTTGAGAGGGTTCTCAGTGGCTCTCATTCATGGATTCTATGAGACATTTGAGTTCTTGACATCTCTTATGTGACCATCGCCTTCTTTCTTGTCCTTGTGGGCAAGGGCTGATGCAGAATTTAACATTGTGATGTATTCAGAACTGTAGAAGCCTCAAAGGTTATCCACCTCTAGAAAAAGCAAAAATAGAAAGATTCATCAAAAGCTGGCACAGCTTCCATTAATACTGTTTGAGTATTACATCCATATTTGAGTAAATAGGAACATTTGACACTTATAGGAGATATATGGGGAAGATAATAGAGAGGTGGGTGTATTAATAGCCATGAATGTTTTACATTTCCCAAGATTTGAAAAGTCAGTCTCTCATGTGAGTAATAGTGCCATGGAATATAAAAATGTGCAATTAAGAGTTATCTTGAGAGATGGAAGTAACTTACTTTTGAATTGAGCTTGCTGTTCCCAACACTGTGAGGTTTCTGTAATATTAGCTTTTATTTGGAAGCGATAGTGTATAGCATTTTTATGCTGTTTTTTTTATATCTGCTGCAAGCAGTGTTCTTGCTATTCTTTGTACACTGTTTTAAAGTGTCCTGATTGGCAGAAAATAAAATAATTGATAATTCTATCTATTGCCATTATAATCGAAGCCTAACAGAATAATAAATGATACCATGTCTTCCCTTATTTTTTTCTAGCCACATTCAACTCCTTTCTTTGCATATAGATTAATTGCAGGGCTGACAGGATCAACCAGCCCCGATTTGAAAATATTTATCATAAGAGTAAGTGATTCATTCACACAAACATAGCATACCAGCAAAGATATGACTAAAAGTATATATGTATCTGTTAAACCATAGTAAGTAGTTTAGTCATGTTAAGAGTTACATGGTCCTAAAAATGCTAACTAGGGAGCAAGCCCATAACCTTGAGTAACTTACTTCTGCATAAACATCTTTGGGAAACAACTTTTAAATTTACCTACAAAAGTAAGCTGGCTGCATTTAAAACTTAATCAGCTAATTCTGTGCCTATTGCCAAAACTAGTGATGAAAAATAAAGTTGAGTGAACCAATTCAGGACATTTTTTTTTAAAGGACTATCAAATCAGATATAAGTCAGATTTTATTAATTTGATACATCTGTATCTCTAAAATTTGCAGAAGAATAAACAGCTCCTAATGACAAATAAATGCATAGAAAGAAGGAAAAGAAAATAATGGCTATTTTTCCTATTAGATAACAATGGAAAATATTACCAACTTTATAAAGCAAATTAATTAGGACAATATCCTAGCATATTTCTTCACTGTATGATAAAGCTGAACTATGGAGAGCTTTTTTTATTGCTGTTGCTTTTAAA
Organism: Sibynophis collaris; assembly: GCA_036250565.1. Taxonomy (NCBI): domain Eukaryota; kingdom Metazoa; phylum Chordata; class Lepidosauria; order Squamata; family Sibynophiidae; genus Sibynophis; species Sibynophis collaris. The sequence continues at coordinate 23,111 of JANHFK010004158.1, forward strand.
TGAGCTGTTTTCATTTACTTCAGGGAAAGTTTCTACACAAATAAAATGCACAAGTAAATGTATGGATTCATAAGGAGGTGCTAAGAAAAAAGCATGTCTCTTTATATATACAATCTCTGATTGTAAAATTCCATATTTTATGAATGTTATATCTAAGGAAAGAAAGTGAACAAGTTAATTTTGAAATAACAATCCCCAGCACAAATTGCAGCCACATCCAACAGTATTGCTATTATGTTTATGGATTGAGTGAAAGTTGGGTATAGGATTAATTTTCCCTCCTGATAAAACTTTATGAACAATTTTTTAAAGTTTAAAACGGTGCCTTGTACCTAACTATATTTTGCATGGGACACAAGTTTTTAGTTTCTTCACTCCCAGATCTGAGTCTTTACAATACTTAGGTAGCAGGTTTGGGTTTTTTAAAAACATTTCTTATCTGTATGTGAATGGAAAAATGTTTCCTACCAGCAACTTGATGTATTTTATTGTATATGTCTAAATACTGTATTTCTAATGATGCAAATGGTTTGCTCCAAAGTAGATCATTTTGGATTTTGTGTTAAATCTTTGTCGGTAATTTTTTTTTAGATAGAATTATTCCTCTTCAAGTAATTCATAATTAAAACACAAATGGAAAGAATGCCTAGAGCAGCTTATTGACAAAGCAGTTTGAAAAAGGCTCTTAAACTACTGACTGGTGCCTTGCATGATAATGGTTCTCTTTTGCCATGATGTTCTTTCTCTTACTTCTGTTAAAGATGACAATGACTCAACATATCTTCATGCAGATAACACTTCAATAGTATGAATCAGGCATATATATGTTTCAGTATAAAAAAGATTAACAGATCAACCATATACTGAATACTATTTCATGAAATGTAAGACCTGACATCTAGTTAATAACTGAAAATGCATTCTTGAATACAGGACTTTGAATAACATTATTCATGGTTACTATTGCATAGCTGTAATATGCCTCTTTTGAGTTGTAGCACTTCTCAATAGGGTCAGGATTGCCGGATTATTTGTAATGCAGAGCATGCAACAATGCTGATGCAGGCTGAATTGTGCTCTTCAAATTCACTTTAAATGGGATTGTAAATGGAGATGTTAAATACACTACCAAGTGTTAATATATTTCATTTGAACATAATGGTTTTGGATATATGCATGCATTATCAGTTGAATCTAAAAATTCACATCTCTATTGCCACTATTTCTTAGTAGAATAAGAATGACCTTTTCTATATATACAGCCCAGCAGAAAGGCGAAAGAATGTTATTACATCTATACATTTAATAGTAAAATTAAACTATTTTTGATGCTATGTAATACTCCTAATACGTAGTGTTTGTAAAATTCCTTACAAATCCAATATGGCATATATTGAAATGATTGGAACTGAACACAAACATAAATTTGTTCCTAGTGCTGCTATAATCCTACATTTAAGGAAAATAAATTTTATTACTTAGGAACCCGGCAAAATATAAAATGACTAGTACCACTTAGGAAATCCCAATACATATACAGCAGTTTTGCAGAATACATCATTAACAATTTGGAGACTTAAAAATTAACTCCTAGTAAGTGAAGTGGTAGTTGAAGCAGTCTGGGTTTAGAGTTGATGTTGTTATTCCAGCAGAAAATAATATTCTGCCAGCAAACAAACTTAATTCTTTACCCATTCCAATCAGTTCAGAGAATTAATTTCCATAAAATGTAAGATTTAGTATATTAGCCTTATTAGACTAAAATTAAGGAGTAGGCTTTATTTCTACTTGCTTTTTGAAATTGTATAGAAATTGCTTTTACCTAAAGTATGCTGAATGCTTGGATTAGATTGTGGGTTTTCAGTATACAAAATTCAGTAGGTCTTCTCTGAGAATTGATATATTTTGACAGCAAAACAATCCTATTTCACACTGAAAAAGTTGGTTTTAAAGGCGTTTCCTAAATGCAAGGATTCTGTACTTTTTTCTTACTGCTAAATTATTCTAACTTTTAAGAGTAGCAAAAGTTGTTAAAATTTTCTCTTTGTGAAGAGTTATGAGTAGTAATTTACAGCTTCACTTTTTGCTACTTATATAATCTTAATTATTGAAGTGGTCTTATTCTACATCTGCGGTGTATATGATACTGCCTCTTCTATAAGGTTTTGTAGAATGGAAATGAATAAAAAAGGACAGACCTGTCAATATCCAGCAGTCTGTCAATCTGTTTTTAAACTTCATCTAATCGGATATGTTTAGGTGGATTTAAAGTTTTTTTTAACGCAAGAACCTTTAGTGACACAAAGATGAAAAATGACATTTTCTGTCCATTAAGTACAGCTCTGACAGGATTACATTCTTTATCCTTTTGTCCTCTAATTTTATCTATGAGGACTACTGATAGATTTATTGGCTTGGGTTTAAGCTATCTTTTATCCAAATTTTGAAAAATATTTCTGATGAAAAATCATTCTGCTTTTTGCTAACTAACATATTAAAAGATGTCTTTCAAAGGCAGTGGCAATCTTCCAAAAGAGGCAAAACATCTCAACTTTTAAAAAAATGCATCTTTCATAAATATTTTCCAGTTAACTTAAATTGCACATAGAGCAATTCAAGGAATCAAAATGCTATGCAACAGAATTCTTTTTCCATATATAAGATACAATCAACTCAAAGCACCACACAACTGTTATATCGGCTGAAACTTGTCCATAATTAACCCTCACCTAGGCCTTTTTAAAATGTATTTTTTCCGTTCAATAGTTAATAGTCCTACTTAAACATAGGACTGGGGCTTGTTACTTCTTTAAAAGTGAAATATGAATCATGTTTTTATGATTTTGTAAATCTCTACTCTTTTTACCTTGTTTTGTAAGCTGAAATTTCCTATTAAAAAAGAAAAACGTCCAGTGCACTGGCATGTCTTTATTTCACATTTCAGGTCAGAATCTTAACAGTTCAATTCTGCAAAATAATGTACATATATCAAAAACGTTTTAGCAAAACAAAAACAAAACAAAACAATAGAATACTGTTATCTATTATTATTTGAGTATAAAACCAAATGCTGCCAAAGAATCAATTAAGCATAGTGAAGAATGATGTAGAGATAAAATATTGTCTCTGTTTTCTCCAATTCTTCTTGCTATTTTCTCATAGAGGAGGGAAGTTCAGATTTGCAAAATCTGTAAAAAATGTAATGGTAAAAAAAATTAGAGGGTAGATGGCACTGCTCAACTGAACAAAAGAAGCAATATATAGCCTTTTCATAAATATAATCTATAACTTACAACACGTCTCTCATTTTCAAATTCTTATTCTGTGAGAATGTAAAATAAATCTTAAAAGATTTTAAAATGATATAGCTAGTCATAGTGATGGCTAGTGATACGTAATGAAGATTTTAAGAAAGATTGTACATTTTCATATTTTCAGGAATTAAAAACTCAGATTTAGAAAACCTTCGCTGAAATGCCTGCTTAGGTATGTTTACAATATTCCAGTATGTGAACAAATCATACCACAAAGTCTAAACAGATTTAATGGCTTTATTTGTATATAAATTATAGACTTTCGTAGTATTTTTCCTTTGCATTTTCAAATAAGAATAATAAATTCAACCACCTCCTTGTTAAAATGGTTGTGGTATAAGGAATGCCAGAACTTGGTAGAAGGGTTTTTATAGTAGCAGTCAAGTACACAGCCTCCTTACCTCAGTTCAAGACATTCTACTTACCATCTGCTGAGGTGACCCTTAAAGCAAAGTCTCCATCTCATTGCCAGCTCACTGGAGGAGCAGGCTGAAGTTGATCTAAGGGTACTCTGTTTTGAAAATAGTTTTCCTTGGAAAAAGGGAAGAAAACCTCCTATGCAAACATTTTCATGCATGTAGAGGAGGCGCTTCCTGCTAAAAGGACTTCATCAGCACTGCCTAATGTTGGTTTTCAAAATTATTCACTTAAAAATACCAACCACCTATTTAATAGGTTGATATTCACATGGCACACAATTGGCTCTGCAGGACCTAATATTAATTCCTTCCTCTGCAAAGAATTATATTTGACGTTTGTTATTTACCAGTTTTTGCAAGGATATAGCCAGTTGTCAGTTTCCTGCATTTGAGCCCTTGAATTCCAGAATGGAAATGCCATGCTCTGAATAATAAACATGGGGCATTGAGAATAGGAAGGAAGAAAAGCCTTGGTAGGGGTAAGAATAGTTTGTCGCAATTAGCAAAAAGGGGAAACTAAATTCAAATGTTCTCCTTGCTATTGGATGCACCAGAAACCAGTGTGAAAAAAGAAAAATATAACTGATTGATCTATTAGATGAGGCCTATATAAATGTAACAGGCCTAAAAGAAAACACACATGAACCAATATTCTCATCCAGTATCTAATTTTCCTAAACCATTGCAACTTGTAAAATATTTAACCAGAAGAATGAAATCATGAGAAATGAGGAACTAAAAGTAAACGATGGCTGCAACTTTCAGTTGTAAACGGGTACATGTGGGAATAGATGGCCAGTAAGAAAGGAAATAAGGAAGTGGGTTATGTGGTCAGAAGAAAAGTATAAAGGATAGGGTTTGAGATCAGCCAGGGCCTCCTTTGGCTTTAGCTGTCCTCAGGACTTCCTTTGTCAGGGGACCCCATTGCAATGGCTTGTTAATGTAAGTGTATTATATATTTTATATCTACTCATTTTATGTTCCAAATTATTAGAAACAATAAACCTCTGATCTTAAAGTAAGAATTATTCTTGTGTTGTTGTCTTTGTTTCCTATTGGAATTTTCCTATGACACCAGACTGGGAGAAGTTGAATCTCTCCTACCTACTACCAATACCAAATATGAAAAAAAAAATATTGGAGCAAGCTCTTTTGGAAAGCTGTCTGCCAATAATTATCAGGCTCAAACTGGGTGCCTGCTCTCTCTTTCTCTCTCCCCTCACCCCCCCAGAAAAGCTAATTTAGTAGCTAAGGCAATCATGTTTCATTGCGAATTTCTGACTTTAGGGAGGCAGAATATTGCTTTGAAATTCCAACTTCCACCTGCATTTTAGGGCTATGTAATTTTCCTAAGTTGTTTTGTCTGTAGCAGGACAGAGCATCTGTTTAGGATTGGCAGGACTCTTCGCACAGCTGTTTCAGAAAAGCTATCTTACTTTCAGTGAGGACAGGTAAACTACCTGTCTTTTCCTGAGGCCTGATAAAAGATAGGCTGTGAAAGCTGTGAGTTTTAAACAGTATACTTTATTCCCATCTCAAGGACAGGAGAAAAATCCATTTGCCCCCAAATTAACTTTTGACAATATTAGAAAAGGCATAGTTTCTTTAAAATTAAAAATAAGTAGACAATTTTTGCCTAGTCTCAATTTTAAGAAAAACAATAACGAAGGGCTGTACTGATATTTAAAGCAACCAATACAAAGATCATGAAAGTAGCACATTTTATGCAACATTAGGGGAGGGCTGAAAATAATACATGCTTTGTCATGCCATGCCATATATTTGCATGAGATATTGGGCCCCAAATATATAATTGTGGCACTTATATGCCTCACTAGATGGATATTGGCATTTTGGCATAATTGTGGTTTGTTAAAAACAAAAAAACCAAAGGGTCTTAAATTTTTTAATCCTGCCTTTATTATTTTTAAATAACTTAAGACAGCAAACATATCTAAAATTCCTTCCTTTTATTTTTCTACACCTGTGAGGTAAGGTGGACTGGTCCAAAGTCACCCAGCTGGCTCTCATGGCTAAAGTAGAACTAGAACTCACAGTCTCCTAGTTTCTAGTCTGATATCATTACCACTTAATCAAGCTGTGTTACTTTCAAAAACCAAGTGTAATTAGTTTAATAATTAATTGGGCTTCACAATGAATAATTTGCTTAATAAGAAACATATTAAGAAATTACACACTATAGTATATACTCACCTGTTATGCAACAGGTTGTGGTGCCATCAAATCAATGTCTGTTAAGTTTCTGGCTACCCAGACACCTACTGCAAATAGTCCCAGATTAACTATGAGGTTTCTGTAACAAATACAAGTGAGAGCTAATGACAACTGATACCGATTATTCAGAGTGCTAATATCAGAACTTTCTATCTAGAAACACTGAAAGAGTATTCTTAGGTAACAACACTATCAAATAAAAAAAATTCAGTTGTGGAAATGATCTGTGTTCTCCAATGCTTTGGAGGGACTTTTTCTAACCCATAATCTTTTAATACTGCTATAAAGAAAATGCATAGGAAGGTGAAGCATGATGTCTGTTGTTTTGATGTAGCTCCTCTGTATATCTTAAAAACACAAGAGCTTAACTGCCTCAAGGCCTGTCAGATCTAGTGGTAATTCCACAGTGACTAGATACTTATGGAAACTTTCCAAGGCCATAAAGAATAACCCTTGTGTTCCTGAGCAAATAGTAATCCCTGGAAGTCTTAATTCTTCACGTGTTTCCCAATTACATCTTCAAGATTAACGAAGGTCGATACATCGAGAGGCACATATGCATTTTCAACCTCTGGTACCTTTCAGATTGTTGGGCTTTTAACCTTCAGCAGTTCGCAGCCGCGGCATGTTTTAAAATCAGGTGGGGAAAAACGAGTTTATAAGGACACGGGAAGCTTTAGCTAAGCAGCGCAGGGAGCTCCCTCTTTTTCCCCCAGAAAGGTTCCTGGTCGAGACCCGAAGCTCTTCAATACCTCTCTCACCTGCGGAAGTCATTGCGGTCTGTGGCAAAGCGATAAGCTCCTCGGATCCAGCCGCGCAGACCTTCAGGGGTAACCGCGCCGGAATTCCCGCCAGCAGGGCCTATTTGACCGCCTGTCACCATAGCTAAGGCTCCGGATTCCTTGGCAGAGACTCGCACGAGTTCTTTGAAGCGGAGGAAATATCGCCCCCGCCGGCAACCCAAAAAAAACGTCACTTCCGGCGCGCAGTCTTTACATCACTGCCGGTTTTCGGAGCCCTTGAAGACAGAGAGAGCTGGCGCTGGTCTGTTCCCTCCGCTGCGGAGGTGCGAGGGAAAGAAAAGCGCCAGATGCGCAGAGAAAATTATTATTCCCGGTTTTTTCAACCTTGGCAACTTTTAAAATGTGTGGACTTCAACTCCATGTTGGCTGAGGAATTCTGCGTCTTGAGAAAATATTCCTCTCTCTCTCTCTCTCTCTCTCTCTCTCTCAAACCAATGCTCTGGGACAGAATATAATAGAACAAAAAGAATAGAAGGAGGGTAATTGGAGTTTGCTGCAGGGCTTCCTAAGATGATGATTAAGGCCCAAGGTTTTTGTTTTGTACTTTTACTGTGTTATGGTTATGTTTGATAGTACGTGGTTTACCTCTGTTGTGAGCTGCTCAAAGCTGTTATGAGTGGCCATACAAATATATTAAATAAATGCTTCATAGTCTGGGAATGCTTGTTGTCCGTCAGCTGTTGCTACAATTCTCACTTGAGAACTGAATAGAATAACAGAAGACCTTGGAGGTCTTCT
>JANHFK010004158.1:61126-73409 GCA_036250565.1 Sibynophis collaris
CTTCACTCAGATTGACCAGTGCATTTCATATTAATAAAATGGAAGTTCTCTGATCATTATTTTACAAATGAATTGATATTTTTTTAAAAATCATATTAGTGGTCTGCGGGATTTAAAATGACAAATTAGTGATCCACAGGATTTAAAATTATGAATTTGGTGGTCCGTGGGATTTAAAATTATGAATTTGGTAGTCCGCGGGATTTAAAATTATGAATTTGGTGGTCCCTGAGGTCCAAAAGGTTGGGGACCCCTGTCCTAGAGCAAGGATTCCCAACCCCCAGTCTGTGGACCGACACCAACCCACAGCATGCCAGAAACTGGGTCGCACAAATAAGCGAAGCCCCATCCACAGAATGCAAGTAGCACATGAAACCACGCCCTGTCTAGTCCACAGAACCACTCCCTGGTGCCCAAAAGATTGGGGACCACTGTCCTAGAGGATCTTCATGACAACATTAGTTGCAAGTAAGCTTGGTGATCCATGTAGCAGTGGAACAAGAGGCACAAGGGGCCATACAAACGTAACTTCTCAATCACAGTGATGTCAAAATGATATGCAATGCATATCATGATATGCAATGCAACTTTGCATTGCATGTAAGAACATGAAGAATAAAATTGTGTTATTGTGCACATTTCATCACTCGTCCCCTCTCTTCCCCCACAGGCATTTGAATCACCAAGTTAGTCCATTTTTATTATTTATTAAATTTCTATACCACCCATCTCACTTAAGTGACTCTGGCTTGTTTACAACATTTGTTTGGTTACCTTTTCTCCTTGTTACCATATAAAGAGAGAGAAATTGCTGTTTTTTAGAAAGATGATGGAACTGCATGACTAGAATTTGAAAAGAATGGACAGCCCAAATATTTTTTTCAGCGCAAACAAGGGGCAGAAGAAAATAGTTTTAGAAGGACTCTTCAATCAAGTGATGCATGAGTAAAAAGGCAAACCCTGGATAAGGCTTTAAGAAGCTTACATCGCAGTCTTGTGGAGGCAGCTGGTAGAGGAGAATTTTGATACGGAGCTGATTGTGAATAGCAGCAGGTACCACAGCTGATGAAAAAGAGCTACTGCTTTGTAATACCTGTAAAAGAAAATGAGATGGAAATGAAACAGTGATATTTCTATGTATTGGGGGAAAAAAAATTTCTGCACTATCTGAGGTCCTTCCCACATTCAGAGATAAAGGGATAATTAAAGCAAACCAACAGAAGGAAGAGAGCTAATTTACTTTCTATTTATTGTACAGCACATAAACTAAGAAAAAAGAGTTTGGCAAAAGCTACACTTATCCTCCTGTATATGAATTTGATGAAGCAGTTTAGACTTGAGATGGGAAATTTCCTCATCAAAAGAACAGAAAAATTGGGCAAAAATGATTTTTTAAAAAGTTTCCTTTGTTTCCTGCACTTTTCCATAGCCTTTTCCCTGAAAATTAAAAATACTGAAAAAATATATTTCCTAATACATTTATATTATACAATAAAATTGTTGAAATGAACAGAAATAAATTTATAAAGAAAGTAACTTTTTTAAAAAATACAGTAAATTAAGAAATAAGTGAAGATACAAGGGCATAGTGAAGCTTTCCTCAGTGTAGTTTTAGTATGAAAATGCTAAATTATCAGACATAGAAAATACTGATAATTTCAAATTCAGAATAGAAGACTGATTAAACAAAATTATTAGTCTTTTTCAGCCTTTTAATAAATCAAATTATACATGAAACATTTTATAGAGCAATAAAATTGATTTATATTTATAAAGATCGTAAGTATTACACATATTTCAAATTTCCTCCCCATTAGTTTTTCCTCCTCAAAATGGAAAGGGGAACTTTTGTTTTTTCGCCACTGATTTCAAAACTGCCAGAGAGTTTACATCTTCAAGTGATTTTACATTTTCAAATTGTAATCATCTACTGATTACAATCCACCTGTTTTCAAATTCTTTTCTTTCCTGGAATCAAGCTTGACAAAAGGTTATGTGTGCAATACTGATATTTACACAGATTCCTGTGATGTGGGCTTGGTCCCAAATCCAGAGGCAGCAAAAGACAGTAGCCAACCTTGCTACTGTCACAACCCCAAGTGATCGTCAAATGTAAACACTGTTCACTAGCCAATCTGGAAAAAAATCTCAGCAGGGTTAACCTTGTGAATATTTAAATAGGAAATCAAAATTAAATCCCAGAACTTTAAACTTGTCTGTGAAATTGAGGGGGGGAAACATCCTGGAGTAAGGCAGTGACAAACCAAATTGTTTGAAGAAGACAAAAATGATCTTCTGCATATAGTCAACCAGGAGTCAGACCTGAGGGAAATTTTACCTTATACCAAAAATAATATATCACACAGAGATGTAGATCTGAAAGTGTCTTACTGGCTCTGATGGAGGAAATTCAGTAGTTAGACCTGGATAATCTTCCAGGGCGCAGCCAGAATCACTGTCTGAAGATGAAGCAGGTGGTAGAGAAGTTACAGTTCTACTACATGGAGATTTCTCTCTCTGGGACCAAATATGGCTTGGCTGGGACATCCGCAGAAAGGAAGTGCTGAAAAAAACAAAAAAAAAGTCTATAAAAAAAGACCAATTATTTTCCTTCCCCTTACAGTCTTAGAATAATAATAACAACAACAACAATAACAACACCAGAGTTGGAAGGGACCTTGGAGGTGTTCTAGTCCAACCCCCTGCTTAGGCAGGAAACCCTAGACCACTTCAGACAAATAGTTATCCAAGATCTTCTTAAAAACGTCCAGTGTTGGAGCGTTTGCACCTTCTGACGGCAAGTTGCTCCATTGATTAATTGTTCTGTCAGGAAATTTCTCCTTAGTTCTAGGTTGCTTCTCTGCTTGATTAGTTTCCACCCATTGCTTCTTTTCCTGCCCTTAGGTGCTTTGGAGAATAGCTTGACTCCCTCTTCTTTGTGGCAGGCCTTGAGATATTGGAACACTGCTATCATGTCACCCTAGTCCTTCTTTTCACCAGACTAGACATACCTAGTTTCAGCAACCGTTCTTAAATAATCTTTCCCAACATGACACCTCTCAGACGAGATAGACTTAGGCTACCAATGTCTCACTTATACAGGATTACTGATATATATTCAACATGGATTACTAAGTTTTTCTATTATATCTGTGAGACAGAGGAGTAACAGAAGCAAATATTAATTGAAGCAGGTATTTCACAGGATCATTGCAGTTTGGGGTGGGGGGGGGTGAGACTTGTAGTCATGTAACCTTTTAAACCAAAAGGGATACTGTGGGGGATTTTCCTTTGGCCCTACATATATTAGTGAATCAAATTAAGAGTTCTTGTTAAAAGAACAAGCATAGTCATGTTCTATAGACATAAGTTATACAGCTAATCACTTTGAATATGACTAATTTCTTATTCACATATGGCTAAGGGGTACAGGTTTCATTCTGCCCTATTGCACTCTGTATATTGAATGCCTTATATTCACAAGAAATCCTGTTACAATTTTTAACTTTTGCAAAGCTGATATTATCTCCAAATGCTGGTGCCATAGTCAGAAGACTTGTTGTATTAAATGTTTGAAGTATCACTAGTCTTTGGCTATTTTTGCATTTGAATTTCAGTATTTGAAGTTCAGTACTCTTGTCACTGGGATGTACCTATCACTGCCCCCAACCCCCAATCAGCCAACTATATATAGTTGAATTTTCTCATATCAGTGTATATTTTTATCCAGTTCATCAGGAATAGCTTCAAGCCTGATGGAATACTGATGCACTACTCTCTCTCAATGACAATAGCACCAGTTGGCTGCCCATTATACCTCGTATTCCTATAATGCATTCAAGTTAGGGTGAAAAATGTAAGCATAGAGACCTAACCCAAGCATTAATTATTAGCTAAATTAGCTAAATTGGGGTACGGTGGCTTTAGCATTTGCCTAAGAATGCTATATTCTTGAAGTTCTGATCTAACTTTTGGTCTCCAAAATGGCAGCCAATATGCCCTTAGAATTTATCAAGATCGCTACTCCACTGAATTTTCTTAAATACTATGTTAACTCTAAATGGGAAATGGACATGTCACAAAGTAAAGCACAACCCTCCAGCATAAGTTTTATTTCCTGAATGCTTCTAGGTCCCATAGGTGTTCTTAGAAAGTTCTTTTAAAAATGGTTGATATAGCCAAATCTTTACTTCAGGTATGTCTTCCTGCTCTAACAAAAGACAGGGAAAAGATAAGTAGCATCCTATGGAGTTAGCTGAACTGGTAAGGAACTCTCACACCAAATTCCTTTCTGATATGGCTATTTTGTGAATAGCTATGTCAGCTTTTTTGTGAGAGCTCTTTTCTTTCATTCCAAAGATGCACATTTGTATTCCAACTTTTTAAAGCGAAAACCATAGCATAATTCTTCCATATAGTACTGGGATATATCCCAATTTATACCTCTGGAAATTACTTTACTCAAAATATTTAAGTGCAATCTTTCTAATTCCTAACTTTATTTTGTGAGCCTGGATTTCTGGAGACCAGAGCGTTAGGCCTCGATCACAATATTTTCATTATTGCCTAAATTGAATTTATCCCCCTTGTATTTGAGTCCATTATACTTACAGAATCCTATCTTCTCACAACCCCGTTAGATGTATGGTTTTTCTCCAGAAGGCCTTCTCGGTACCAGGATTAAGGAGTGGCAGAGTCCCCTCTAAACAAGAAATAAGGGATATTGCATTGATTACAAGTGATTGTAATTTGAATGGAATAAATTGCTCTGTGAAACCCATTGATCATTTATTTAATATAACAATTCACAATTATAGAATAGCCTTCTCATTGATAAGATTTAACTTATCAATGATTTAACTTATTGCTCTTGATAGTTGTATTTGGGAAAACACATATTATGAGAGAGTTCATTCTTACAAACAAAACATGTATTTCCAAGCTTATTGTGTATTTGATAGAGATATTCTGTTCTGCTTTTCTTGTTTTCCTGCTTCTACAGTCTTTCCAATATTATTACTAAAATGCATTGAAACCACATTTTTCCTTACCATCAGATCTAGACACACATATAAATATTATTTATTCACTCAAACTGCCTTTATTGTTCATTGTGAGTCACATAAAGCTTGGATGAAACACAGTGGCAAAGATATGCAAATAAACAAGGAACCATACCAGACATATGCTTTTTCAAAGACTAGTAGATGATTTCACATAATCCCTAATTTGTTACAAATTGCCTACAGGTGCTTGTTAACTGGAAGAGCATTCATTTTTTCCTCCTTCTTGAGGCCATGACTATTTCATAAATAGTTGACATAATACACATTTAAAGTCATGGCTTCTAGTATACATTTTGGTTATTGTCCCTTTTAAGCCTACCACTACTAGTGTTAAAACTTCATATCCGAAAAGTTTTTGCCAGCCACAAACATAATCAACTAGTGCGATATCCTTGTTGTGATTGTGGTGGAATACATACATTGATAGCGGTAACTCTCAACTATGAATTGATCACCCTGACCCATTTGGCAGGAAGAAGAGCACATTAGTTGAAATAGGTGGACATAATTGATTGGTGCTTGAAACTTACTGAGGGGCAAAACTTTTTGGTGGGCAAAAACAAAAGCCCAAATGTTTCATCAGCTAGTGCTAGCAACATTAACAGTGTTATTTATAACAATGCTTTTACCCATTTTCTGAAAAATAAATTCTCTATATGCCTCTTATTGAATATACATTCCAAATTTCCACAGATTCGGGAAGGAAACAAACCATAATGGACAGACATCTTGTCAAGCTAGCTGAAGAAAACAGGCTTTGTGGTTTCAGCAGTAAAGGGCACTGTTTCAGTTAATGACCTTGTAGGCCACACACTACTATATATGCAAACAAATGTACCTGCATTTAGAGTTAAATAGGGACTATTGCCACTCAAGGAATGAACAACTGTATGAGTCTTTCTCTACTGGTGAGTTACAGCGCTACCTATCCAAGCTTGAATTAGCATGAAAACTTCTATTTTGCTGTCCCCATTTCTGATCCCTATTCTGACTCTACTGTATTTGTTCTGAATCATTGCTTAATGATGTTGTCCTGATTATCTCTGTGTAATGCATGGAATACAGAGTGTGATTGACGATTCCCCCAGCCTCCAAAAACCAACTTTCAAGATTACTCTGGGTTATGTTTGGGAGACAACAGGACAGGTATCTTTCCCTTGTTGCACAAAACCAGAAGGGACCATGCAATTAAAGCACTTGTAGCACTGCACCACTGCTTCATTCGGATAAAGTATTCACATTCAAAAGTGAATCATCTTTTGTATCAGTGTAAATAGCAATGCTTTAATGGGAATCTCTCGGAAACTATGCTGTGAATGAGACCACAGTAAATATCTGTGTGAGAAATGGACAGAATCAGAATCTAATGGCTCTGTTGATACCATCCCGTATTCCGTGGACCTGTCTATACACATTCCAAACTCTATGGCTGCATTGTTATAGTCCTCCATAACTTGGCACCTTTCGATAGGTTGAAGTTCAACTTTACTCAGTCCAAACCATGAAAGGGAACACTTATCAGGTACTAGTTATAAGTTAAGGTAGGTATTATTACTACATAATTTAAAAAGTGGATTAATTGTGCAAGTATATAATTAACATCTAAAAATAACTGATACAAATGAATCCTGAAACTACCAACTTGCATGTTGCTTGAATTTCAATTTCGGATTTGGGGAGTCTTAACTATGGATTCGTCAGTTATAACACAACACACATACCCCTGCAAACTATAAAAAGCAGAACATTCATTGGATCTTCTTAAATACCTTGCGCAAAGCAAAAGTGATGCCATTGTTTTTAGGGGAGCCCTTTTCTAGTCTTGGGACCCTGGCATATGCCCAACTTTGCCACTACACAATTGAGGACTCACACATCCTGTCTGTGAGAAAGCCTGACAATGGCTTTATAGAGTTGCCTTGGGCTTCATTTCCTTCCTAGCTCTCCTGAAAGCATTGCAGAGATTTGCCATTTTTCTTTCAAAATGTCACCTTTTATTTTTTGCTACTTTACTGAGTTTAAATATAATTATGTTGTTTAATGCTGTTTCTTGTAACTTTCTTTTTTTTTTAATGTTGCTAGGCTTCACAGCTTTAAAAAGCAGAACAGACATTTCATTCAACACACTTGGATTGTTCGTGCTGTGACTAGTTGAATTAATAGGCTTGGCAGGTGCCCAGATTAGCAGCAAATCCGCTGCCATTGTGTGCAAACTGTTATACGGTTACTGATAGATAAGCTGGCACTTGGGTGTGTGGCAAACCTATCAACACAATCCCAGACTTAATTCAAACTGAGTTGAAGTAATGAGTCCAACTTCCTAAAAAAGTTATGAGTCAACTCCATTTTCCAAAAACGGAGCCATATATTTACATGGCAAGGATGCAGGTACTGTTCAAACAGTTTGTTTTCAGAGATACGGCAATCTTTTGGTTCTGGTATTAGATTCAGTTTTTATCTACTCTGGCTGTGGGACATTGATTTTTTTCCCTTCACGCCTTCATAAGCCTGCAGTGTTAATCATTCCCAGATGCTTGGGCAGGGGGTTCACATACTGGGCAACTTTTCCTGGTTAATGGTTATGGAAAGAAACAAAGCTGATTTTATAACTCCCTTTTCCAGCTCTTGCTTGCTGACTTCCTTCCTCTCTTGTCCGTTTCCAAAACAAAAGGGGTTTTGATGGCAGTTTGATGGCTCAGTTCAACTTCTGTGATGACTTGGATATCATCCCAGAGACCAGCTCTCTCTAGTTAATTTTCCTTTCCCAACAGCAAAGAGAGCAGAGAAAAAGAGGGAGAGTTGACCTTGAATGGAACTGAGGAAAAATGAAGATGCAACAGCCGGACTCTTATCAGGAACCATCAGTGGTTATAGCTTTAGTAGCAAGGAGGTGATCTGATCAGATGCTGTTTCAGCATGTAGTTATAAAAAGCTTTTCTGTTCAATCGGCAGGTAGCCAGAGAGCAAGAACACAAGTTCTACCCGATTCATTTGGGACATTTCACAATTTCCGAAATTCATTCAGACTAGACTACTAATATAGAGGGACATATAGTCAAAGTCAAATATAGCATAAATTACTCTAGCTTCAACTACTTATGTTTTAGGTTAGGAGAAGGAATGGACACTTTTATAGATTGCAAACAGCTGTCCCCAAATCCAACTTTCTCTTCCCCGATTTCTGATTTTCAACACACATGATTGGATATTATTGGTACCTCACTATAAAATGGCAATTACACAAATAAACATCTTCAGCAGAAAGAAGGCAAGGCAAGTGGAAATTGTAAAGATCAGCAAACAACTATAAAGTTTAATGACCAAGTTCAATTCTTTTCAAGTCCTTCAGAAGCATGCCTCATTTTTGGTACAGTGCAGTCTTCTTAAATATAATTAGCAAAGAGAGCTCAAGCTGTTTAGTTTGCATCTGGATCAATAATAAACTCAGCAAATTAACTGGTGGGCAGGAGGAAAAATAAAAATAATATAGGTATTCCTCCAGTTATGAATGTAATGCTTACATTTGTAACCCGAGGATTCATTGGAGTGAATCACATCAAACAAATGTGATCACTCCCTGCTTTCATCCACGCATTTGCTAAGCGAATGCACTGGTCATTAAGTACACGTGAGGTATCTCCAGGTGGGGAAGACCATGGAGGGGGGGGCTAGCGATGGAACAGGCCACCTGCTTCAGACCCGCTCCCTCCCCTGGAGTCCCCACAATTGCGCCCCCTACCATGCTGCCGTGCCAGGTCATTTACCTTGTGAAGATCTAGCAAGCTGTTTCCTCTCCAGCCTCTCTGCTGCGGTTTCTTTGCCTGCTTGCACTCATGGTGCAAAAAAGAGTTTGCAAGCTGACAAGACTTTGGGGCAGGGAAATTGCATTGCTTCAAGCCTCCCACTGACTTGCAAATGCTTTTCATGCCGAGACCAGAAGCTTCTGGAGGCCATGATCTTGCGCTACTGATTTTGCATGATTTTGCATTACAGTACTTTAGGCCCTTGTTCTCTACAAACGGAGGCCTATAGCAGACCCACGGCAAAAGGTTTTGCAAATGGATGGAAGGCCTCTCTGTTTGCAAAGTCTTTTGCTGCAGATCTCTTGCAGGCCTTGGTGCACAGAGAACAGAGGCCTGAAATACTGTAGTGCAAGATCACGCAAGATCAGTAGCGCAAGGTCTCACACTACTGATTTAGTGTGATCTCGCACTACTTTAGGTCTCTGTTCTCTGCGAATGCACCGAAACAGGCAAAGGAACTGATGGCTTGCTAGATCATCACAAAATAAGTGACTCTCCACCAGCCCAGTTCCTGTGGAGACACAGCGAGGGTGTGTGTGAATAGGTAGGGTAAATGTTGCAGTGCCTCTATGGTTATTCGTAAATGTGAACAACTGCTGTGGTGCAGCAACATTCGTAAATTTGGGACTGTGTCGCAAATACATGGGGAGGGGGATAATGTCGTAACTTCGAATGGTCACTAAGTGAACTGTCATAACTTGAGGATTACCTATAGTTGGTTTTTCCAGATTCCAATATGATTCCAATTACCTCCCAAATGCAGGTCTAATATAGATAACTAGTGTAGATAAATATTGGAGGAGAAAATTATTTCTCTAGCAAGGTTTCCAAGAACAAATGGCCATGTGAAAAAAAATAATAATAATTGTGTAACAGCAGAAGGGTGGGCAGGAAAAAAATGTGTGTTAAAGGCCTGTACAAATTAAGAGGTTGAACTAAGTTCAACTTTATCAGTGATATCTAACTGAAGCAGACTCACTATCATTTAAAACAGATGAAATCGATCGTGCAAGTGAGACAAATCCAGCACCAGAAAACTCCTATTTAGGAGGATTAGGTGAAACCCCATACTGTACATATGGTCAAAATGCATACTATCACTATTTTAATTGAATTCCACAATAATTGATGTTGTTTATTTGCATATTAGCACATATTGAATGAAGGCAGAAAATCTTAACTGGGTTCTTGCGAATCCTTAACAATTTACACAAATCATAACTTTCAAAACCCTAATCGATTGTAATCTATTCAACAAACCATGGTTAAGACTAATTTAAATTGCATTGAGTGCATTTCCAATTCCAAGTAAACTGGATCTAATCTATTGCATTTTTCTCTGCAAACAAAATCTTTATAGAAAAGAGACTTTGATCAAAACAAAATGCTGAGGATACCTATTTCAATGAAACTATTAGACCTACTTGGATGCAAATGACTTGAATCAGTTTTCAGATGTCTTACTTTTAAAGCAACATTTGTAATGCATGTAACAGTTTCTCAAATGAGTTGTTGCAAGAGTATCAAAAATTCCATATTGCATGGAAACTTTTCACACAAGTTGTTGTGGGATCTCTATGGCGAGCCTTCACTTTCACATGGCAGGTAGACTATTTGCAGTAGTATTCTGGCTTTAATTTTCACCAGTAGATTTAGGTTCAAAAGCCAACATGTAAATTTCCTAGAACATCTTTACTGGAAATTTCCAGGCAAAAGGACCTCATGACCTCTACCTATAGCACTGAAAAATGCATGTTTTCAGGAAACCAATTATATCAAAAATTATTTCATCAGAACAGGTAACCACCCATCAGATGACTCAAGCCAGAGGTGTTGATTGAATAACACAAATACTGTCTCTTCCAGATGAGAAGCAGCAATCCTGTTCATATCAGTGCCTTAGTTAACGACTCTGTCAGCGGCCCTGTCAAATTAGCTACTGTATGGCCGCTCTCATTAAAAACAAGCTTTCACAAAACTTTGCACATACAAACACTATGAAAATGAAGCTATTTAGATTAGCAAGACATTTTAAAAGCCCCACTCTAAAATTATTGGCTGTCTCTCTCACGATATACTGTTCTGGCCCAACTCCCTTTCCAAATGAATTGCTCTTGAAGAGAGCTGGCTTTTTGTGCCTCCACATCAGGTATGAAGGATCAATTCTTTACAATATAGAAAGTTCTCTTCAGTTTAGTTACTCTCTAAATGTGCAGGGGCTTCACCTCCCATAATTCCTAGCTATCAGTATAGAATACTGGAACTTGTGGTCTCTGGAGTACAGCAGCTGAGCTAAAAATCACTGTTCTTCCAATCACTAACTGTGCCCTCAAGTTAAGTTGGCTCCCTGTGAATGCATCCATGCAGTTTTCTTAGCAATTTTAAGTAGTTTCCCATGGACTCTTCTACAGTATTTTCCCCCAACATCCTATCAGCAGACGGGCCCCAAACAAAGGCATTCTAGCCTCACCCAACTGACTATCTGCTACACTTTGTGCCAGGTTTCTGAGTCTGCTTCCTAGGGCTTCTATGAATGAGGAACAAAGAATGCCAGTGTGCATAGAATTGGCAAGACCTACATACAGCCTCAAAAATTCACTGGGTCAGTCACTCTCTCTACCCAATGTATCCCAAACACAATTTTTGCAGGAAATTGGTAAAGGACTACTGTGAAGGGAAGATGGTGTAGATATCAAATGAATAAAGGCCAGGAAGTTAGACAGTAGGGAAATGGAAAAGTCAGTGTTCCAGTCAGGGTCCTGTTCTCATTTCCTCATCTGCTTTCTTTAGCAGTCAAAGAAAAAGAAGAGTTATCTAGGGGTAGAGACAAAAGCTCTCCTTAATGGCTTGACTCCCAGCATGAGGTTGGAAATCTGGGAGGGAGAATGAGCAACCATGTCTGCCACTAGGGAATATGTCCATACCACAGTTCCAAAAGTGCACAGTGTTGAACTGTGAACCACACCTGAATTACCATATTTTTTGGAGTATAAGACGCACCTTTTTCCCCTCTAAAAGAGGGTGAAAATTTGAGTGAATCTTATACACCAAATGTAGCCACGCCCACCCTCCAGCCCCTACCCTTTGGCCTCCGCACTTCCTCTCAAATGGAGCAGAGAGTCTATTAAGCAGCCTTCAAAAGGTACGTGTGAGCTTTTTGAGCTTTAAACAGCCCCAACAGCTCAAAAAAGTCCGTTTTGGAGGGTGCCTTTGCAAAGAGAAACTCCTTTGCAAACGGACTCTTTTGAGCTTTAGGAGGCTGGAAATGCAGCCTTCAAAACAGAGAGCCTCTCAAGAAGAATTGTTTTTTTTCTTATTTTCCTTCCCCCAAAATAAAGTGTGTTTTATACTCCAGTGCGTCTTATGCTCCGAAAAATATGGTAAATTGATTTGGAGGGAGGCAGATCAATTAAA
>JANHFK010004159.1:115855-130998 GCA_036250565.1 Sibynophis collaris
CTAGCGTAAAGATATATCTCGATACCGCCTCGCTTGGGTTTTTTAGGGGTTTTTTAAGGGTTTTTAATTGATTTTTAGTGGGATAGCAGTCTAAATTTAATTATTTTTTAACTATGCATTTTAACTTTTGTAATACATGTGTTTAACATGACTGTGAACCGCCCCGAGTCCTCTCCAGGAAAGGGGCGGTATAGAAATTTAATAAATAAAATAATAAATAAATTTCAGTTTGGTAAGATTGGTTAGCAGCTAATGATTAAAATCGTGAAAAGCTCCAAGCTACTCCAAGGTAGATGATCTAATACAAAAGAATAATAATTATGATGCAGTTTAAGAGGATGGTCTCAGTTGGAGTTATAAAACAAGTTAGTCATACTGTGGCTGCTCACCTTTCTTTGTTCCAATGAAAATAGTCTCACCAGCTTACATCACAATGTGGCATAATTCTGGAACAGGAGCAAACTACATTTGACTCTCTGCATATAATCTTCTTCTTGTGCCATATCCATCATCAGATGTTGGCGATCAGGTTGGCGATCCTATTTTTATCAACAGTCGCATGCATCAACATCAGCATATATGAGAGGCTAGAATCCATTATATCCCCATATATTTTGATATTCTTAAAATTAACCCTCCTTGTTTTTGTTTTTTTGCTTCTCCCTGTTCCCACATCGTCTATGGAATTATAGAATTAATGGCACTCAGTTTATGAACTATCCAGGGTTAGGATGATTAACAAAGGGAGGTGGGGTTTGCAGGTTTTTTTTAATGCCACTCATGCAAGAAAGGGGCAGTGCTTCTGTAATATGATCAAATGTTGCCATCTTGACTTTTTTGATCACTCTTGAAGATGCTCCTGGAAAGATTTGTTTTTAAACACTAGATACTTCAAATAATAATGTTACTTCCAGGAAGCCATCATTAGGTTTCAAGATCGATTGTAGGATTTCTTATTGTGTACCCCTAATACAATATATCAAAATAAATTTTGATCTGCTTAATAGGTGAAGAGAAAACCATTGGAAAACTGTAGATAAAATAAAGCTGATATTTTTCTAAGTCCTCGACTTACAACAATTTGTTTAGTGACCATTCAAAGTTACAACAGCATTAAAAAAAGTGACTTATGACAATTTTTTCACACTTAACGACAGTTGTGGTATCCCTGTAGTCATGTGGTTCACATTCGGCAGTATGACAACTAGTTCATATTTATGATGTTTGCTGTGTCCCAGGGTCATATGATCATTTTTTGGGACCTTCTGATAAGCAGAGTCAATGGGAAGCCAGGTTCACTTAACAAACCTGCTAGTAATTTAACAAGTGCAGTGATTCAGTTGTTAACAAATATGGTAAGAAAAGTCATAAAATGGGGCAAAACTCACTTAACAAATTTCTCATTTAGCAACATAAATTCTGGCCTCAATTGGGTCGTAAGTCAAGGACTACCTGTATTTCTTTTCTGAGTAATAGTCTAGCCATTCACTTCTGTCATAGACTAACCACAGATAAGCCTGTCTCCACATTATCTTCTTTATTTTACACAAAGTAATTTTAACTCTATCTAAGAACGTTAACAGAGTGTGATACAAAGTAGGTGAGACACATTTAGAAAGCAAAATGAGACAATCACACGTAGACAAAGGATGTTCAGGACACAATGGCAGCAAGGAGAAATCTTCCCGGTGGATGAAAATTGGTGCCATTTATAATTTTTGTCCTAGAATATAATTGAGAATAATTATAGATAGGTAAAAGTATAAATGTATGAAAGTCATTCTGAAGCATAACTTTAGCCTTTGAAAGGTGTAGCAATTATCTCAGTTCAGTGTTATTGAAAATAACATCCCTTCAATTCCCTGCTGTAGGTAATTTGTAAATAACCATTTATGATTAAACTTTGAGTAGGATTGTTGCTGATCTGTCAGATCATCTTACCCCCTAGGTCACCTTATTATGATTATCATAAAAACTTTTTCATACTTTATTGATTTCATAGTCTAGTTTACATTCTAAGATTTCCTATGGTGTCTCATCTAAATATTAACCAGCCTAGAACCTGCTTAGCTTCTAAGGTCAGATACTATTTATTGAGACCTGTTATTAAAAAAAAGCACTTGTGTATTTTTCATTGAGGGCCAGAATCATTTGATGTTAGGCTTCCCTTTTCCTTGCAACAAGGAGCAAAATAACTATGACTTACTGCTAATGGTAGCAAAAACAGCAGATGATACCCTGCATCCTGATGATTAGCTGATTGACCAATCATCTGGGACCAAGTAGCGGGTGTGCAGGTTACACAGGAGTAACTACATCATATTTCAATTATACTGAATATCATGTGAATTGTGTTTTCCTAATTGATTGTTTTGTTATTTTCATATGAGAAGTAGCAAATACAATTATTTTTGTGAAAGACAGAAATGAGCAATTTGTGGGCCATCAAACCTTGAATTCTTGCTCCCTTCAAAGCTGATGGAAATTGAAGTTCAGCAACATTTATATGATCTCAGTGCCCAGCCCTGAATTAACAACACAACTAGACAGAATTCTCATATTACTACAATCCCATGTTAAATGTCTTTAATTTTTCATGTTATAATAAGGATTGTGATCAATATTTCAACCCATTACACAGCTGCCATGAGATAAATTCTATTTGGTTTTTGCTCATACTCAGTTAAATCTTTAAGATGATAAAGATAGAGACTTATCAAACCTTTATTGCCGGAGTCTATATTTATCCGAGTTTGAGTATGAATCAGCAATCCAAGATCTTTAGAAAAGTCTGCCTTCTTTTTGATATTTAGGGGTCAAGCTTGCATGAACATTATGCTTCCTTAGTAGTTTTAACATGTATAAATTTGAACTGTATTTACTCAGATATTGATTAGACTGATTTTAATATACTTATGATTTGGTAAGATTTGACTTACCAAGTCATTGACTTGTTGGCACATAATCAATCAATAGCTTATAATAATTAAGATCAAAATCTACACAAATTCTAAAGATGTTTACTCAGAAGTAAGCGCTACTGCAGACAATGGGATTTGCTATCAAGTACATTCACTTAAACCTGTCAGAAAAATCAGCAGAACAATTAATTTCATTAACCAAAATATATATCTACATCAGAATCCATACTTTTGAGAATTTAGATATAGGTTGTCATTCCATCATGGGTATAAACATTTATAAATAAGCACAAAGTGTATTAATGCTAGAAGAAACAAGTTCAAAAATATGTCATACTAGAAAATATACTTACTAAAATGTGCGTATTATGAGGAAAAGCAGATGGGTATGTACAGAAATATTTGTGCTGATTTCTATAAAATAAAATTGTCAACTACTGTAAAATGGACAGAATTAATATAATGCTGAGAGAAACTAATCCTATTGACAGATTCGTCAATCCCTAACTGTAACTTAGAACTTTATTTAGTTCACAGATAAAGAGCTTCCAAGAAATCTATAACTTAAATAAATCTAAATATAACACTTTTAGCTTGTGCTAAAAACAATTATAACAGTGTGAAAAATGTTTATGGAAGGTAATGCTGATTTGGCCAGTTATGTGTTTGCAATAGATTTCTGAATATTTTTTCAGGGAGCATATGATACCCTTTAAACTTAATATAATTTATACTTTTTTTAAAAAAAATCTCAATACAAACCAATATAAAATAAAGGGAGAAAAGAAAGAAAGCAAATATGAAAGCAAAAAGTGTAAAAAAAGAAAGAACCAAAAAAAAAATAAAGAAAAATGACACAAAGAAGTGACTTCCTATATTTTTCACAGCAGTTATAAGGTCAATTATTTTTAACACTTTTCTCTAAAGTTATTGCATAATATTCTTCTTTCTACAATCTGTCTATAATCACACGTTGGTTTGTTTTTTACACCCCCAAAAATCTATATGAGATTTCAGTCACCAATAAAGGTAGTGTCTTTTTGCTAATCAATGAGATTTTATCTGCCTTAGCAAGATCTGTCAATTTCATCAATCATTCCTCCATAGTGGGTAGTGTCGAATCTTCCCATTTCTGGAAAGAGATGCCATAAAACAGGGACATCCAACCTTAGCAACTTTAGGATTTGTCAACTACAACTTCCAGAATCCTTCACCCAGCCAGTTTTGGCAGTTGAAGTCCACAGCTCTTAAAGTTGCTAAAGTTGGACACCCCTGCCTTAGAATAATCTCAATACAGTAATTATATATTGACATAATCTTCTATGGACTTTTTTTACTATCTGTTTATCTACTAGCCCCAAAAAGAAAAGATTTGGCTTCAATTGAATAGATGCCATTGAAACTTAAGAGAAAACCAGCAAAACTGATGATTTAATTGCCTCCAGAAACTGTGGCTACTCTAACACTGGTGTTTTTTAAGAAGAGATTGGACAACCATTTGTCTGAAATGGTATAGGGTTTCTTGCCTGAGTAGGGGGTTGGACTAGAAGACCTCCAAGGTCCCTTCCAACTCTATTATTCTGATTTCTGTACATTGTACATCCTTCAAAGTGGGAAGATACAGGGTTATTTTTTAAAGAAAAAGTTGTTAACAGGGAGAGAGGTCCAGCTGTTTTTTTAATTGCTTCAGTTATCTGAGCTTGCACAATATGCCTGTGAAATTAACTATTTGCCCCAGCATGTCTAGTTAAGAAGTAAACTACATGTGTAGATTTTCGACTGGAAGAGGGCCTTTTGGATTTTGTTGCAAATAAAAAGAAATACTGATATTATTTTGTTATGCAACCTTTAAATAAATTTAAGTAAATTGAATGTATTTCTCATTCCCCTTATATCTTTTTTGTTGTTGTTGTTAAAGTTCCTTAGCATTTACCTGAATGACATCTTGCTCAAAATTATAAATTATGCACTTCTGCGTTCTTTTTTAAAAAGTTTTTTTATCCTTGGATGTTGGATACTATCTTTTAACTCTCAGGGTTTGTTGTTTCTTCCCTATTTCTGAGTGCCAATATTTTAAACATGATTTTAACTTTGAGGATGTGTTCCTATATATCATTGACAAATTATTCCATTGAGCAAAGCACTGTTATCAGCAGGTTCTTCCTACCCAAGGAGAAGCAACATGTGTAGTAGCTGAGAAGAATCAATGGGAAGAGTTCAATGTTCCGAGTCTTTGCTTGTATCAAATATAGGAACAGCAGGTGCTTCTGGCATGCAGTTTTGCTCAAACTCAAATGATAAATAAGTGAAAGTTACCCTGGTCAGGCCAGGTTTCCGTGTGAAAGCACCACATGCAGCTAACCTTCTAAAGCTTTATTGCTAAACCTAGGGACTTCAGAAATGTCTGGGTGAGACTCAAAAACAAAAACCTTCTGATCCCTTGCTGCCAGTTAAGACACGTTCATCCTTTGTATCCATAACTGGATTCAGAGACAAGGAGGCAAAACAACTGCTGGACCCTTGAGAAAATTGAACAAACTTTTAACGAAAGCTCCTCCTTCTCTTCCTCTTCTTTTGGCTATGGGACTCCATGCTTTTCTCTTCAGATGAGCCTAAGCCCAGCCCCCATTTTTGAAAAAAAATTATTCTCTTTTTAAATTATTATTTATTTAATAATTAATACATTTATTTTGTTATTGTTTTGACACAACTATCCCAAAAGAGAGAGCGAAGATAATACGTATATCAAAATAAAAAGAAACAAAAATAGCAGTAAGTCATATATATGTATGAGTCATGCATCTCAATTTTTAAACGGTATGTTAAACCTTGACTAGCTGGATACCCGTGCTTCGCTATGAAACTATGCGATAGGGATTGGTAAATTGACATTTACAGCTTGAAACTTAATGAGTAGTTACAATTGGCCTCTCCTCTCCCCTTCTCTCCCTCAGCCTTGCCCCACAGAAGCCTCTCCTATCCTATCCCCTTCTATCCCTCAGCCTTGCCCCACAGAAACATCTCCTATCCTAGCTCCTTCTCTCCCTCAGGCTTTCTAGCCCCTTCTTGCCCCACAGAAGCCTGTCTTTTGCTATCCCGTTCTCTCCAGAGTTATTTTCAAGTTGGGAGGGGAAATAGAACATCTAACTAATTAGCATCAGAGCATGTTATAATAATATAGGAAATACTAATGCTCTGATGGTCATTTTGAAAAATCCTTTCTTAGTGAGCACCTAGAAGCCAAGTGGAACATACGTGGCAAATTTCAAGTTTGAAGGCTTTATGGTTCTGGAGATTTCGTGATTACGTCGTGAGTGGTTTTCACTTTTATATATATAGATATGCCACCCATCTTGCTGTTCAAAGCAACTCTTTGCAAGGCTGCTGCACATTTTCTTGTCTTCCATTCCATCTAGACATGAGTTTACTGATACATATGTTTCAACAGGGACATCTACAGGATCTGCTGCTTTTATCAAAAATAGTGAGTGGGATATTGCACTCTTGTGCTGCATACTCCTCCCCCCCACCACCACCATTTTGTACATGTCTCTGACATCAGGGGTAGAGATTTTGTCATAAATGCATGATGCTAATTTAATTATTTGCCTGTCTGGAACCCCTTGCAACATCTCTTCTTTAAAACATTTTACTTAATATATTTTGTGTATGCATATATTCCAAAGGTATTATATCAAATACATTATTAATATTTAATTGAGAGCTATGCTACGGATTGGAAGAATTCTAAAAAGGCAGCTAAGTTTGTATCAACATTCATCAAAGAGAGGCAGAAGTTCTTTTGAATTTCTTCAGAATTCATCAAAAGAAATTCATTTACATAATTAAGGCCATTCTTGTAAATATTTGTTCTGTATGAATATGGCTGTAGGATGTAGCAAAATAAAACCCATTTATCTTACAATTTTGAAAGACCGATTTGCACAACTGAGTCTCCAAGGCCATATATCTTCTCCAGGAGGCTTGAATGTAATCCTCTAAAATTTACCATATTTTAATTTTTAATATGGACAAAATAGAATATCATTTAATACATAAGAAATAAACACATTGACTTAATTTTAAAATGTATACCTCTGCTGTATGAATTAAAAATAAAGAATTCAGTTGGGGATTTAAGTCAAAATAAAAAGCTATCATTTCCAAAACCTTTAAGATAAATAGCCAGAATGGGATTGAACTAAGTATATATATATTTATATATACTGATATTTATCTTGTCTATTCTTGCATAAAACAAAACATTTCTTATAGATGTACATGCTTCTATACCTAAATATGTCCACTCCCCTTAGCCTAAATACTTCGCTGATTATATCATTAGTTTAAGATATTTTTATTGCTATAAAGCTTCAAAACTTATCTGCTACTTACATTATTTAAATCACTTTTCTGGAAGGCTTTACACTATAGATACTGGCAGTGGATGATCAAAACTGTAAACCAACACAATTGGAGGGCATCAGAGTGGAGCATGCTGAATTAACTCATCATTTCTGTATATGCAAATTTAAACAATAATATCCAATAAACATGAAAAGAATCCAATAAATGCTTAAATCTAATTGTATCTTTTGTTGCTTTCCTGAACCGTGGCCAGTGAAATGGATGGCTGGAAGTAGACCATATTGTTTCTCTATAGAGATATTAGGAAATTCATTACATGTTTTTAAAATGACTAACTTTTGGATTCTATTTAAAGTTCATGCTGATTAAACACATTCAACTTAGTCCAACAAAGTGATTTTTCTTTCACTTACTTTGCTTATTCTGCTGCAGATTTTTGGTAGTAATAAAACCTAGACCATGATGCAGTTATTAGATGCTAATTGTAATCAAACTTTTTATATGAAGACTGTGTGTTTGCATTAATACAAGATTTTTGATAAATTACTTTTGAATATTTCACATCCCAATTTAACTCTGCATTAATAGAGATAAGGAACATATTTTATTGTCTACAGTAAAATACCAAAAGGAAATCTAGCAATACTGAAGTTTTACTTTAAATAGCAGCTTTATTTATCTATATAAATTAATTAAATAAATACATTTGCTTACAGTTCTTTTGAAGTATATGTAATATTTGTAAATCACCTTTAAATTTAAATTCTCCAAAACATCTAAATAATACACATTGTAAATAATTGTGCCGAAAGAACTTTTCATGAGCTAGCTAGTTAGATACTTGAAACAAACACAAATGTTTTATAATTTACACTTACACTGGTTTACAAATTGTTGGGGAATTATCAACCTCCAAGATAAAATGTGTTAATTTTACATGTTTTGATTAGATAGATTGGAAAACAGGTGATAAAGGTGCTGGTTGGATAAAGGTTTTAAGATATTTCACAATAAAGATTTATACAGAGACAAGTATATTTACCTACAAAGGAAGAAGATGTCTAATGATCATGTAACTTCTCAACAAAGTATGGTAGAACAATGAAAATGGTACATGGAAGTGTATAAATTTATCTTCACTTTGAGAACAGCAAGGCAGATGACTATGAAAAACATGTGGAAAATTCTTTTATAGGTCCTATGAAGCACTTGGTGCAAACATGTCACTGAAAATTACCTCTTACATATGCATTTAGAGTATTTCCCTTTGAACTGTGGGACAATGAATGATGAGCATAGGGAGAAATTCCTCCAGGATATCGCTGATATGGAGAAAAGACATCAAGGGAAATGGAGTCCATCCATGCTTGCCGATTACTGCTAGAATCTCCCCAGGGATAATCCTACTGCAGTTCACAAGAGAAAAGCCAAAAAGTGCAGTTTAGATACCAAATAAAGATGGAACCTTGTTGTTTAATCTGATGTTAGGTCTTGTCAGTCAGTTTTTCATGCAAAAAGCATGAAAATGTTACATGAAAAAAACAATAAATGAATGGTAAGTTATGTTATTGGTATCAATCAAAAGATAAATTTATAATGGTTGGTGTGACACCATTCTCATTGCTATATCACATTTTGCAGAAAAATTATAGCGCATAATCACACATCCCCCTTGTAATTTTGAATTATTTTGATGCAATTTTGATCTGAAGCTGTATCTTGGAAACTGGAGGCAATTAGTACTCATGATTTAATTTCCCTTTACTAGTAGCACAATATTGGTAAAATTAAGCTACTTTTAATTCCGAGCCTTTTTCCTTGTAGACCAGTTCTTATTTTTCTTATTTTCTTTCTTATTTTACCCTTATGTTCCTTTCCTGACCCCGTCTATTCTGGATTACAACTCCCATTTTCTTGGCAATTGATAGAATACAACAGATCCAAGACTGTGAGGATTGCAGAGAGAAATAGAAAAAGGGGAAAAAACATTATTGAAACAGAAGTGAATAACCTTAATCTGGAAGGAGGAATAAAGATTAAATGAGTGGAGAGAGTTCCATACTAAAGCATCCATTTGATTGGTCACCTTGCTTTATCAAATTTCCTGAGCATATAAAGTTCTATTTCAATTGAACCAAAAGACAAATACAGTGCTAGATCCTCTCTCTTATGAGATAGTGATGACACAGGTAAATAATATAATGCAAGTACACTTAAAGTTCCTATTTCTCTTACACAAGCTAAAATATCTGTATGCCTATCAGTAAATTTAGACAGGTACATTCCATCATTTAGTGTAGATACAAATAACACTGACTTTAAATCAAATGAAACTAGAGGTAGAGATGGATAGGGTAGACATTTATTTTACAGATAAAATAGAAAAAATAAATTACACATTAAACACAGGAGGAGGATGACAATGTGTTTGTCAGATTTTCCATGGCAGCTAGAATTGGATTGGTCACAGGTAAGTGATAGCACCTGAGGTTTTATTATTATTATTATTATTGAGATGATGGGCGGGAGGGAAAGAATAAATTATTCATTTGATATAAAATATATTCTAAACTGCAGATATTCAAAATTGTTTCTTGGTTTACCAATTCAGATATATTAATCTTACTGCATCTGAAGATTTACAAATGAAGCTTTAAATAAAATTTACACACAGAAAGACAAACACAAACACACACACATATACATATATAAACTTTAAGCATGACTAGCAGGATTTGATTCTTTAATTTGCATAATTCTTATGGCAATCCATCACTATTGTTTTTTTCCCTGTATTTCTTTTCTGCCTGCAATTTAATTCAGAATTATAGGCAGTTTGTTACAGCTATTTCCATTCTTACTGTATAGATTGTCAGTATTGTAATTGCTCTGAAAGTAATATTGATTAGTTTTCCCAAGTCAAAAATAATAGTTTGACTAGAATAATAATCTTATCTTGTCTACAAACCTTAGGAGGTTTTGCAAATTAGAGAGAATAAAAACCAAGATGTGAATATAATCTAATTTTTGTGTTTCCTTTAATGAATGCAATATAGCAGAATTCTGAGACACAAAGAATGGGAAGACATAGCATTTATTGAGTGAAATGGAAAAGAAATCTCTATAATTTACATTACATTGGAAGTTTGAAAAATCGATAAAAGAAACCATATTAGAAAATTAATTGAAAAGCTGGAGTCCTTGATGGTCTCTAAGTTTGGTGGTTTGTTCCAGACAATTCGTTACCTGCCTAGGTAATATCATCACTGCTAGTGAGTATGGGGTATGCTCCTTTTTTATACACAGTAGCTTCTCCTGCCAGTATTTGTGAGGGTGTGGTTTTTCTCTTCGGTAGTTTCTTGTTTGTCTTCTGTTGGTTTAATTGTTTGATTGTTTGTCTGGTGTTAACCCCTGCTTATCTGGTTGTTGGTTGTTGTAGATAGTGTATTCTGGTCTTTTTGTCCCCTTCTTAGCTTTTTTTTATTCTCTCTTTTGAATAGTAGCTGTCTACTGATATATTTGAATGCCAAACTTCCAGGAATTCTTTAGCATTTTGGGATTTAGTTTAGTCTAAGATGCTCAG
Organism: Sibynophis collaris; assembly: GCA_036250565.1. Lineage (NCBI taxonomy): Eukaryota > Metazoa > Chordata > Lepidosauria > Squamata > Sibynophiidae > Sibynophis > Sibynophis collaris. The sequence goes on from JANHFK010004159.1 coordinate 126,728, forward strand.
TTTTCCAGATGAAACTATGGTTGAGTTTTTGCATGTGTTGAGAGAGTAAAGAATTTTCATTATGTCTTCTCATTGCTGGTTGGTGTTTTTTAAATAAATGCAATAAATAAATATATAAAAGGGTCATCTATTGGTAAGCTTTTGATTCTCAGAGGCTCTGTAGTGGGGAATTGATAGAATATTTGTGAGCTGTCCAAACTTTTTTGTAAGTTCTTTCACTATTTTCTATGTTGGGATCCCTTTTAACAATACAATTGGACAAAGAGGCATGTCAGGCTTGTGTATTTTGGGGCAATCCTAGGAGCACAGGAAGATAGGTTCATTGCTTTTCATATATCATTGCTCTTCTTTTGTGATTTCACCTTTTTGGGTTAGGTTGTTAGGGGTTTTCTTAATTAGGTTATCTAGTTTCTGTAATGGATTGGAGTTTTCAACAATGTTTTAGCTTTTTGTATGCACTGTGTTCTCTCCATGATACTATCATTCGGCCTTTGTCTCCTGAGAGGATGATGATGGTTTGTTCCTTCTTTATAGAGCTATTTTATCCTCTGCTTTGAGTTGGTTTTCATTGATTCTTCTGGTTTGTGGTAGGATTGTCTGTCTGCCTTGTGTTTCTTGGCTCCCTGGGACAAGTTCTCTTGTTTTAAATGCTTCTAAGGATGCAAAGAATTTTAACTTATTAATATTGTCTATGTTATAGTTTATGCCTTTCTGGAGGATTTCATGATCTGTGGTTGATTATACATTTGGCTTCAGGTACCTCTTTGCTTCTAAGATTTAGCTTGAGCAGTTTGGTTAGAGTTTTGTTTTCCATTTTTTAACTTGTCTTTAAAAAATGATTATTTTTGTGTGTGTTCTGAAGTAGTGGTTTGTTCCAGTCCAGTTTTTGTTTCCTTCTTTTATTGTTTCTTTTGACTGGTATATAAATTTCGACCAAGCCCTGGGGAAATCAGGAAATCCGGGCAGTTCAAATTGAATATAAAGGTTTATTGCAAGCTTAAGTGCTCTACAAGAATCTGAACTACTAACAGTCAAAGAAACTTGGTGGTAGATAAGAGCCAATGGAATTCAATGTGGATCTTTCGTGGGCACAAAGGAACTGATGACGTGTTTGATCCCTCCCTTGAGTTTACCTTGATCATCTCCTATAAATCTATTAGTGCTGATTTGTCTGAATATAAAAATTATATAATTATATGCAATTATTAGCAGAGTCAGAAAGAGGTTGAGGGAAAATTGTGAAGCTGAATGACAGATCAGCCTACCTCTGTATTTTACTAAGGAGAGATTTCAGAGGTTATGTCAGAAATGCTCTGTTACATCATACAACAAGCATAATTGCAATGTTTGTTTGTGGCTGCTTCTATATAGTTTCTAAAGGCAGCTGGGATTGTTCATAACTTTGTTATGCTAAGGTGAACGCATGAATTGTCTACTACAGAAAGCAATAAACTAAATCTAAATAGACACACACAATGTTTTTTTTTCTTTTGCCTTTTCTCTCATCAACATTTTTTTTTAGCCGAAGCACTTTTTAAAGTAATTGCCAAAAGTAGAATATCATCTTGTATGCTCACAGGGACAGCTTTTAGCCGTAATACTGATTCTTTTTTATTTCTTTTGGATTTCTCTCTGATATTTCTCGAGGCTCTTCCAGATGCAAAGAACATGCTAATCTGAAATTGGCACCACTCTCCCATTGTCCAACTTTCAACTACAATTTAATCACCTCAGTCCTGCTCCAAACAAAATGCTTCAGTGACAGTTTTATAGCATTTACTCCAAAGCAGCAGAACAAGGTGGCTTTTAATTAGCTCCTCAGAAAATATTGCCACTTCATTCTTTAAGATTCCTTTTTCCATCAAAAGTCAAGGAAGAATGGCACCTTGGCATCTTCCTTGCTGAAGTGCACATAATATACACAACACGTCTCAACAATGGCTGGCTTTGATTTGTTTATTTCTTAGCTGCAAAAAAAAGTGTGTATGCAACATGAAGAGGCAGATAGGCAGAATAATGCTGGCTGCTTCCTGTCCAGGCACTGACTGAGGCTCCTTCTGAGGCTCAGACCTGCGCCTCTTTCGTCGAGCCCTCAAAACACACTTTTTTACTCAGGCCAGTCTTTTGGGATGGTGGCAGCAGTGAATTTATTACTCTTCAAAAATACGCTTGGCAATTGAATGTATCCATGAACTGCATGTTCTGTAGGACTGATCTGGACAGTCTTGATCAATGGACCAAAATGAGCAGGGTTCAATTTAACAATGAGAAATGTGAGCACATATGTAAAGTACAACTGTGCAAAAGGAGTCTGAGTAGTTTTTGGACCACAAGTCAACCAAGATCCAACACTATATGTGAACATTTATGAAAAAAATAAACAAAAGAATGGGGTCTAAATCATAGGAAGTGTTTGTTTCACTCTATCCTGCTCAAATCAGATCCATTCAAACTATAAGCCTATTTCCAGTGTATCATAATTAAAAAAGGATAGGACAAACAAAATTCAGGAGAGAGCAACATCTTGAAAGGACCTGGAAACCAAGCTACACGAGGGACAATTTAAGGAACTGAATATGTTAGCATAACCAAGAAGATATATGACAATACTGTAATATTCAGATATCTGAAGGGCTGTTACACATTGTCTGTTGACATAGAGGGCCAGACTAGAACTAAAAAGTTAAGGAGGTTGACATTAGAGGGAATTTCTTAACTGTATGAGCTGTTATCCACTGGTATGGATTGCCACAGGAAATGTTTAGTTATAATTCAGTACAATCTTCAAACAGAGATGTATCAGATTACGAATATGTATCATATGGTCAAAATATGGTTATGTATCCAAAATATTATAGTCAATTCTTCATTCAACTGGTAGTGGATTTGTATATTATTTTGTCATGTTTCTATGGGGGATTTTTGAGCTTAGGAAGTTTGAACAACCAGCAAGATTTAAAAATGATGGAATGATGCGTAACAGAATTCGTTATATTTTCAACAATAAAGTAAGATAATAAACATAAAACAAGAGAAATTTGAAACAAATTTGAAACAAACCAAACTTAAACTTCCTGAAAATAATGTAGATAAAAAACTTTTCAATTCAGCTGAATAATATTGCAGGTATTGGTATAGTTTTACTTCATTTTTTTCAAGTTGTCTGAATGACAGGCTCTGCTCGTAAACATACAAGGCAGGTCCAATGTTCCAATGAAAAGTCTGTTTTCAGAGCTTCAGCAACTATGAAATGGGCTCCATTTCTCTAAGGAGGCATGAGCAAGCCTTTTCTATTAAGGGCTGGCTGGCTGGTGCAACAGCAAAATGCCAGGTGAATTGTCTTATTCAACATGATCTACTGAGAAAAGTGTGCTTTTCTTGAATTTCTGTATAGCTTAACAATGTGGTACTTACCGTTACTCAGCCAAAGTACTCTTTAAAATTGATTATGAGATATACAGATTGTTATTGTTTAGTGTCGAGGTATTGAATTAATAAGAATAACACTCAATGTTAATATAGAATTAACATCAGATAATGAGATTTAATATTTCTGCTAAAAAGTTAAATATCTGTAAATTTATTTGATGAAAAATAATAAATACTTAAATACTTAAAAATAATTATTCGTAGCTCTAGAAAATATATAGCAGCAGGTATTTTAAGATGTGGTAAAATTGAAACTCTTTTGGTTAGGAAGAATTGCAGCCATGAAAAAGAACATTCAAACAAGGCTTAATTTTTAGTTTCAAATGATTCCAACAAAATTGGAAATTAGCATTGACTTTATATAGTCCAATAAAAGACCAAGGAACTCCTGAATTGCATTATCAAACTAGCTTTATAACCTGGATTACAGAATGAATCACACCACTCTATGTTTAAGTTGCCTATGATGAGAGAGCGGAAGATGGCCAGCAAAAAATGCTTGTGGACTGATACAAATAGAAATAGGCCACATTACAATTTTTGTACAATAATAAGCAGCATATGAAAAGCTTGGATTAAAATATGTATATGGATGGAGCTAATCTTTACTTGAAAACTATTTTTTAAAAGGTAAAGGTTTCCTATCAGTCATGTCTGACTCAAGTGGGGCAGTGCTCATCTCCGTTCACAGCCAATGAGCCAATGTTGTCCAAAGATGTTTCTGTAGTCATATGACCAACATGATTATATGCCAAAGGCACATGGAACACTGTTACCTTCCCACCGAAGTGGTATCTATTTATTTATTTATATTTACATACTTTTGAACTGCTAGGTTGGCA
>JANHFK010004160.1:0-13394 GCA_036250565.1 Sibynophis collaris
ATCAGTTTATGGCTTGGTGGCAACTAGCTAGGTGAAATGTTGATTTCATTTAACTTTGGATGGTGAATAAAGATCAGGCAATAGAGCAAAATGCTATAATTTCCCATATTCTATTGTTACTGTTTATTGTGTATGTTACCCAATTGCACAATCTGTGATCATTACTATTATTAGATTTTTTATTAGGCTTTTAAAATATATAACTCAAGCCAATGAACAAACCTAATAGGCCTACCTTCTATTTTATGTGTAAGAGAAACCCCATGAGGTAGGATAAGCTGAGAGAGAGAAGGACTGGTCCAAAGCCACCCAGCCAGCTGTGTATTAAAAGGATGGCTCTATAGACCCATTTCTTTCAGTTGGCATCTTTGTTATAAGGAGGTTAAGATAAGAGTTTATGCTAAAAATAAAAAATAAAAAAGCTCACACATTCTATTTACAGATGCTTGTTTTTAAGTTGTAGTATCCTATAGTGGTTAAGAGCTGTAACTTTTGCTAAATGGTGATAGCAATAAAAAAGCCCAATCTCTTTTCAGCCACTTATGAGATCTGCGATATGTTGCTCTTGTATGGCGTAATACTATATTATTCTTATTTCATGCAAATCAATTTATTACTGCCATCACCCATTGATTTCAGAAAAGCATCTTTCTTCATTTATTCTCTAAAAACAGCAGCTTATTTAAGTGAAATTCCTTTATCAGAAGATTAGACTGAATCTAATCCTCCATTTACCAACAATAGGTCTACTGGTTTAGAAAAATGGTTGTGTGCTTTTGAGTCCACCTGAGTGCAATATGTTTTAATTGTGTTAATTATTTTTAATGGAATGTTAGCTGCCCAGAATTGCATGCTGAGTGAGAACCATTCAAAAAAAGTTACTGGTATTATGTAAAATACTTTGCTGAAATAAAGTATGACTGTCTGCCAAGATGCATGGAACACTATTACCTTCCTACCAAAGTGATACCTATTTATCTATTTGCATAGGCATGATTTCAAACTGCCAAGTGGACAAAAGCAGGGCAAGTAATGGGAGTTCACCCTGTCGCACGGCACTTGGGTCTCAAACCCGGGTTGTCTTTAACCACTGAGCCATTGCACTCCTCCATTTATATAAATAATGGTAAATAATTGTAAGTTGCCTAGAGTTTTCAGTTTGTGAGATGGGTGACTATATAAATATAATAAATACATTAAATTAAATAGACTGGGAGATAGATGCAGTAATGAGACTTTAGAGATGGGAGCGGTGGATGAGATGGAGAGAGATGAATTAATGTAGAGGCTCATAGAATGTCTTTGGGTTAGTAATGCTAGGAGCTTTTTTATTGGGAGTGGTCAGTACAGGAGAACTTTAATTATATTTGTACCTAGCTGATAACCCGTTGCCTGGGTATTTATTTACCCCAATCCCATATTAGACAGGAAGAGCAACTTCACCCTGAGCCCTGATTTCGGCGAGAATTAAATTAGTTAAAAATGTTTTCCCTCTGCCCCCAGAAGCATCAAGTAACATGATACCACCTTGTTGTTTTGGTAGCTGATCCATAATCATTTGGTATGGTTTTTCCTGATCTTGATTTAGAAGTAGCTTCTTATCTGCGATATATGCACTAAGCTGTTTGACATTGTAGTTCTTTTCTCGTATGTAATCTGCGTGAACTATGTCGTGTCGGTTTGTAGAGGTGCAGGCAGGCCAAGTTGCAGTTATGTTTTATTGATCATGGCCATACATTTGTCCTTAAGAATAATCAAAGCCTTGTTGAAAATGTCCTAGACTGGGCTTTTATAATCTCACTTTTCAAAGTTTCCTTAATCATGGGAAAGTAGGTTGAGAGTGTATACTATCAAAAACATGGATTAATGAAAGTACTGCAACTTTATCCAGATTTTCTTGTATACAGGTATTCTTCGATTTACAACCACAACTAAGCCCAAAATTTCTGTTGCTAAGTAAGACAGTTCTTAAGTGAGTCTTGCCCTATTTTATGACTTGTTTTTGCTACAGTTGTTAAGTGAATCACTGCAGTTGCTAAGTTAGTAATACAGTTGTTAAGTGAACCTGGCTTTTGCATTGCCTTTGGTTTTCAGAAGGTCGCAAAAGGAGATCACATGACCCTGGGACACTGCAGCCATCATACATATGAACCAGTTGCCAAGCATCCAAACTCTGATCATGTGACCATGGGGACACTGCGGGGGTCATAAATGTAAAAAACAGTCAGTTTTTTCAGTGCCATTGTAACTTCGAGCAGTCACTGAATGAATTGTTATAAGTCGAGGACTACCTGTACTTATTACTGAGGCAGGGTCCAAAAAATGAGAAGAAAATGTTCAGGTCATAAGACAGCTAACAGCAGGTAAATCAGCGGTGAAATCCACCCGGTTCTATGCGACTCACCGAACCAGTAGCGCCGGTGGCAGGAGGCTCCACCCACCTGCCAGGATGTCATTACGTCCCTTTTTTTACCCTCTGTGCATGTGCAGAAGGTTCTGTGCATGCGCTAAAGAGGCGCACACATACATAGCGTGCATGCACTCCTGCGTGCTTCTGTTCCCGAACCGATAGCGAAGGTAAGTGAATTTCACCGCTGAAGTAAATAGTATCAGTGTGAAAGGTTTAACCTTTCTCTTTCTCCCACTGGCAGGACAGGCCCAAGTTGGACCAGTGTGGGTTCTAATGGTACATTTCATTTGAGCTCAGGGCCCAATCTACATGAACAGCTGATTATCAAGAGAGCCAACCTTTAAAAGATCAATCTCTCCTTTTTTGCACACTTTGCCAGATGTACTTCAGTAGGTGAATGTTTTACTGTGCTAGAGTAATGCCCTGTGCATTTTAAAACTTTATAGAACCCTCACAAATATTTTTCTCCATATATTTTTTTAGCAGAGATGAATGCAGATATTCATTTCATAGTCTCAAATCCAAGGCACTGCCTTAGAAGAGGAGGGGACAATTCTATTTATTCCCTTTATAAGAATTAGATATGTTCCTTAGTTGCCTCTTTGAAGGTAATAGATTCTTCTATAACAGACCACACCCCTGTTAGAAAAATGACCTACCTTCTAATATGCCAGTAATCCATGGAGAAAACATTGGGCTAAATTGACTCAGGTTATAGGGACTGAATGATACCACAGAGTGGTTTATGGTAGTAATTTACCATCTTACAAACATGCAAATGTAAGAGGGTCCCTTCTGTATAGCAGCTGAGTATTTTGGAGTTTAAATTAAACTGTTTAATATAAACTTAGCGTGTTGTACTGTAAGGGTCAAGTATTCTTGGTGTCTTGGAAAGACAAATGGAATTAGCTGGGAGGTCTACCATTGCCCACCCTACTCTCTGCTAAATTACTTAGCTTGTACTGAATCTGTCTCTTATGTGTTGATTTTTTATTTATTTTTATTGTTTTTAAAATAATAACAGAAAAAAAGGGGGGGAACACTAAAAATATAATGCAAATGCATACGTTCTCAAAACAAAAGTGTGTGTCTTGTGGTTTGATTGACAGTGTCTTGATGCTTCAAATGCCATCAGATGGCTGGTTGGTCTAAGTGTTGATTTGTTACTTGGCATTTGCAATATATAAAGGGGTTTGGCCCAGCAGGTGGGTAATTGAGATGAGCCTTTAGTCAGTCTTGATTAAGATCTGATACTCCAAGCAGTAATCCATGATTCTTTTTTATAATTGCTTCTTGCCACTTGATTTTTTTTAAACAAACATGTTTTAACCTTTAAGTTTTATTTAAAAAAATTAAAACAAAGCATTATGAACAACCCATAATGCAAAGTGCTGAAAAGAGAAGAAAAATAAGCAAGGAAACTTGGCAACATAATTTGGAAATAATAAAGTGGAGCTTTAGAAGACAGTTTTCCAGGATGAGTTCCTGATGTAAAAGAAAACAAAAGATTATATTTCTTCCAACATGTCTTTGTGATTCATATTTCTCAATTTTCTCTTTGTGTGGGTTATTTTGGGATATATTTAAATTCCATGCCTTTGACATTCAATTCTGCTAGTTAAGTTTTGCCATTAAGCAAATCAAATTATTCTTCATGCTTTTCCAACTAACTTGTTAATTAAAGTTTGGTGTGTTAAGAATTAATTTAATTAACCAAAAAACAATACAAGCAATACAGCATTTAGCTGGGAAAATTACAAATGGTGATCACATGAATCTGGGAGACTGTCAACAGTCATAAATACATTACAGTTGTCAAGTGCCCAAATTTTGATCACATGACCCATGAGAATGCTGCAACGTCATAAGTGTGAAAAACGGTCGTAAGTCCCTTTTTTTTCAATGCAGTTGTAACTTGGTCACTAAATAAAGGCTTGCAAGTCGAGGACTCCCTGTAGAACAGGTCCATAACATAAACAAGATAGATCATGGCTAAATGTGGGGTCTCAATTCACCTAGAATACTAAGAGACTTGCTGGACTGAGCCACAAATAATCTGACCTCATTTTAGTCTAAGATACCATATTGCATGAACTGATGGATAATCTTTCATCTCTAATATGCCATTAAACTTTCTAAGGTAAATGGAGCAGAATGCAACTGCATAAGCAGTTCTTGGGGCTCTTAGCACTGCCCATGTTACACCACCATTCTGCGAACTGCACTGGTTGTTAGTTTGCTTTCAGGTCCAATTAAAGATGTTGGTTATCTCCTTTAAAGCCCTTCATGGAATGGGTCTGAGGAACCATCTCACTCCAATGGGACTAGTCTGTTCCACCTGCACTGGTAGAAAGGACATGCTGTGGACCCTGTCCATCAAGGAATTTAGCCTGGTGGCATCCAGAAGAAAAGCCTTTTCTGCTGTGGCTCTCACACTTTGGAACACTGTGCCTCTCCCCCCCTCAAGGTGAGATCCACACCTAACCTTTTGGCCTCCCAAAAGGACTTTAAAACATGCCAACTGGCCTGGAGCTCCAATGTGGGGGAGGGTATGGCATTCTGGAGGTAGCTAACGGATTAGATAATATCAGTCTCCTCCCCGTGCACACTTTGCTCCCTTCTGCTTCATCTTGGTCAATATAATTTAAATTGAATTTTTAATTTAAGATCTCTACTGTTTTAATGTTTTATATGGTATTTTTATTGAATGATTGTAAGCCGCCTGGAGTCACTTTTGGTGGGGTGGATGGCATATAAGTTTAACAAATAAATAAAATGAGCATGATTCAAGTAACACAACCTCAAGTACTTGGGTCACAGAATCAAGCACATTTTAAATCTCATTTGCCAAAAACATTTCTTTTTTTTAAATTTTCCACCTGTGGTCCACATGTACACAGAAAATACAGGAATTTTTTTGTGTTGCAAACATGTGGGCTCATTCATTTCACTTCTGAACACAAAGTTGCCCAGCAGAAACTGAGTGATTCATTTGTTTCTCATTAGTTGTGTAAGTTGCATCAATGAGGCTCTTTATTTAGTTAAACAATGTATAGCTGCACTTGGGCAGGTTAGTTACAGAGCAATTAAAAAAAAGACAGCTGTCAGGCTTATACTAACAACTGGTGGAAAAGAAAAGCAACATTATGTCAGCATCAGTTCTTCAAGTTGAGATCTTGAATCTCTCTTTGTCACAGTTGTTGGCTGGAGATGACTGATAATTATTGGCAGAAATGGTTTCTGGGATAGGTGGATCTACTCCTCTTTTCCTTTTCTTCCTTTATTCCTTTGTAAGGTTATTATTTTACCAAGGACATATTTTTCTTTAATATTCTGCTGCTGTTCACCTACTTTCACAGCATTTCATTGCTATTACTCTATAAGCCATAAAGATTTCATTCAGAAGGTTCCTTTGGAGATAGGATAGAAATACATTAAATGGCATACGTGTGAGTCCTCATTGTCAGTAATTGGGGATTTAAGAAGCAGCTCCATCAGAGGAGATATGGGACTTCTGATCCTCAAAATTTCAGATTACTGTGCTAACTAGTTCTACCATTCCTTGGAAGAAAAGTCATGTCAGACCTAGAAAATCAAAGCCCACCAGGATTGCCTACCCAGATCAGTTCTCTGACAGAAGGGATAGCTTTTTGGGGGTGGGAGATGGAACCGGATAGTATATTGTACTGTATGTGGTTCCCTGGTATTAATAATCTCTCATTTCCCCCATCTCTAAATAATTAACATTTAGAGAAATGTGAATTGCAAGGGAATGCTATATTCTGCACAGGTACCCACAGAAGCATCATTCTACATTAGAACCATAGAGGTGTAGCTCAATCCTCCAAGTATTTCTAGTCATAATTGTCTCATCAATTTTAAACCTGTCCTACACATTTGCGGAAAGAATTGAGGGCACCGCTAAATGCCATCTTACTCTATTGGATGTTGCCAAACACTGCAGCTGAGATCCAGGAAAGAACTTTTTCCACTGGACACTTTCGTCCATGGGTGTTGAGCAAGTGCCAATCCAATAAGGAGATTTTGGGGGACTATGAAATAGAATTTGGCAAAATTTTGAAAAGATGGTTTGCTTGGTAACATTCCTATCGAATCAACCCATCAAAGCAGAGTTTCAGATTGAAATGAGTCCTAGTAGGAAGTTGCCAGTTAATCTCAGGACCTGCGTAACGCTTTGCAGTCTTTTGAAGCACTTTGAAGATTTCTGAAGTTGTTAACACCATTTTCAATGTTGCAACTTTATTTTTACATTGAATGTTGAGTATCAGCATCTAATATGATAGGTTCCTTTTCTGATACAAGCAGTTAGCAATAAATCTTCATCTTATTCAACTCTACGTCTCTGCATTGGGGTGGATAAGTTTGCATTGTTTCGAGCATCAATCACATACTCAGCTCTCAGCTTCTTTAACGTGGTGAGCCACAACATTTAATGTTACTCCCTCCTGGGATAAATTCTGCACTGGTTATGTCAACAGAAATGGAACCTAAGTACACTTTTCTGAATAGTGTTTCAAGGCTGAACAGTCAGAGGCAGCAAAGCATCCCATCCCACAAGGGTAAGTCAATGATCATGCTTCCATGTCATGTCAAGCCTGGCAGCCTCAGCACACAGGGAAAATTAATAGCTTAGTTTAAAAGAGTTGAAGTTTAAATAAGGATTCTTCTACACTGGGGCTGTTAAACCTCTTGCTGAGCCTTTTTCTGACAGTCTGGAGGCTGCTATGCTGTCATTCCTTACTCCTTAAAAGAGCCACAGGGAGCATGTTTCAAAGGTTTATTGTGGGTGAAGCTGACACTTGAGAGGGTTGGGGTTCTCTGAAGGATCTATATCTGTGTGATTTGCATCTAATTCAATCTAAAATAAAACAGTTCTAGCATTTTGATACTTCTCTATTATGGCTTTGGGTCCCCGTCCCCTCCCCAAAATCAAACAGTGAGATGCTGAAACAATCCAGACAAAATTAACCAGTTGTCAAGGTTGTTAATTCCAGAAATCAACTGATTCTGAGATAGTTCCAACATTAGCTCTTTTTGTGGCGAGTTATTTATCCCCAAGAGGAGCTGGTTAATAATCTCAAGGTTATTCTGAGCTCCTGGAAGAGCAAATGGAAGCTATGACCAGAATAGTCTTCATCCAGCTTCAGTTGGTGCACCAACTGAGGCAGTTTTGCGGGATGGAAGAAACTGGGAAAAATCACTCACACTTTTATCACTTCCCAATGGAATGCTAGAAACTTCAGTTGCTACAGAATGCAACATCTGTATATTAACAGGAACAACTGGAGGTGCTCATACTATCACCACTGCTACAGGAGCTGCACTGGGCACCAGTTTCTTTCCAGGTACAATTCAAAATTCAGGAAATAACTTCTGAAGACTTGGTTTGAGATATGGTTATCTGTGGAACTGCTTGCTCCAAGTACAGGCTGTCTCATAAGGCATGCCAGCAATCAGAAATCATGCTGAGTCTCCTCCTGTGAGCAGCAACAGGAATCTCAGAAACAAGAAACAAGCCATTCTCTCTTGGAGCTCCTGCTGAATTAATTCCTCTCAGAAGATCAGCATCCTTGTTAATTTTTAGATGCGCTGTAAAAAAACTGGGAAATATATGAGCAGGCATTTGGGGATGATATACATGACAAGCTGATTTTGTTGATTTATTAATATATTTCTTTGCATGTGTATTGCTTTTACAGGCCACTTAGATTTATTTGTTATTATTGCCCAATAAAAGCATGTGAAAATAAAATAAAAATGAAGAATAACATTTCCTTGTGGTTTGTGGAGAAGCTGAAATGAGCTTCAAGTTTGCTTGGTCTCATTTTTGATTTGTTTCTAATTGCCTTACAAGTGCAAACAAGAGAGAAGGAAAAACCCTGACCAGAGTTCACCATACCTTATTCAGGGATCCTGGTCCTGAGGTGGACAGGGTATTGTGTATGAAATGAAAAAACAGTGGTGAGTTTGAGAGCACTTTTTCATTTCTTTTGATCTGTGCTTGTGATTCTAAACAAACCAGTTCCCTATAATTTCTCGGCCTCAGCAAATTTACATTTTAGAAGAAAATGTATAGCTACAATTTAAACCTACCCCTTTTATGAACTGTACTAATCATTATTCTTTCATGTTAACTTAGTGTGGAATTAGTTGGGATTGATGTTTTTTTTTACTCTTCTGTTCTAGAGCTTTGGGTGATGGGAGGGATAACAGTACTCTAACAAGCTGTTATCCAGCATTAAGCATGGTATATCTGCTCACTGCTATTTTAGGAATGAGGACATTGAAGCTCATAGGACAATGCTGGTGAACCTATGGCACGTATGCCAGAGGTGGCACACAGAGCCCTCTCTGTGGGCATGTGTGCCTTCGCCCCAGCTGTATTTTATTGCTTTATTTATTTCGATTTTTAGACCGCCCTTTTCCTTTGCAGGACTCAGGGCGGTTTGTTTCAGGTCTCTTCTGTGCAAGGCCAGCTGGTCTTTGGGTTTCGTGCATGCATGGAGTATGCGCGCATGTGCCCGTGCCTTGCAGTTTGGCCATGGGTGCATGTGCGGGGTGCATGCGCACAGACACCCACACCTTACAGTTTGGGTGTGCACGGGCACTCAGTGCCTAAAAGTCACTGTCATAGGACATTCCCTCCATAGTCTTTCATTCATGCTATATGTGTCCTCCATGGCTTTCTTTTAGCGTGGAGCCCATGTCTACCATGGGCTTGCTGTCAGTTTGTTTGGCTTAGTTTGCTTCAGGATCAGAACTGCTTCAGAAGGCAATGAAAACACACATTTTCAAAACAAGATTCACAAATAGCACTTTTTTAAATTAACCAGTTTCGTTATATGGCTATAAAACCAACAATCAGAATCTGTAGATGATCGTGCTTGAAGGGAAGAAAGCCCCTATCATGTCTTGTTTGTCCACCTGCGGTCTTCTTTATAGACTGTCAAAATACTTGCATTTTCCTTGGAACAGCAAGATCAAGACTTTCATCAGTAGTGTTCAATTTAATGAAGTTTGACATAGGGTAAATAAATTGGAAACAATTTTTAGATGTTGGGAATAAGAGTGTAGTTTGATTTAATTATTTATAAATAATAAGAGCCAATATAATCTAGTGGTTATAAATAAATAACAGAATAACAACATTGGGAGGAATCTTGGAGATCTTCTATCTAGTCCAATCCTCTTCTCAGGTAGGAAACTCTATATCATTTCAGACAAATGGTTATCCAATCTCTTCTAAGAAACTTCCAGTGTTGGATCGTCCACAACTTCTGGAGACAAGTCATTTCATTGATTAATCGTTCCAACTGTCAGGAAATTTCTCCTTAGTTCTTGGTTGGTCTTTGATTAGTTTCCATCTATTGCTTCTTGTCCTGCCTTCAGGTGGTTTGGAGAATAAGTACTGGAACACTGCTATCATGTCACCCCCTAGTCCTTCTTTTCATTAAACTAGACATACCCAAATTCTATAACCTTTTGTCATGTTTTAGTCTCCGGTTCTCTAATCATCTTTGTTGCTCTTCTCTGCACTCTTTCTAGAGTCTCAACATCTTTTTTATATCATGGTGACCAAAATTGGATGCAATATTTCAAGTGTGATCTTACCAAGGCATTATAAAATGGTACATTATAAAGTGGTTAACTAGGGATAGATGGGGAGTCCACAATTAAACATAAAAATGCATTAATGACTCAGCCCAATTTACCACACTGGGATGTTCTAAAGCAGAGATAATATATAAATCATGATTGCTATCCTCACTACCACTACACCCCACATACATTATCTCAAAATTTTACAACCATATTGTATAGTTTACTAGAAAAAAGTATATTGATACAAGCTGTAACTTCATTGTAGACTGATATATTTCTAAATCACACCTCTTAGCTACTCTCTCACAATATTGAAAATCTGCTGCAAAATGTTTCTGAAGGCCAAATGAACTTAGGCTCTTAAGTCCATCTAACTTGCTTCCAAAACAGTGTGTCTATGCCTGAGAGACATGACAAAGAATTAGGGGAGAGTACCGTAATTTAAATATGTGTCAGATAAGCAAGAACAAGGAATCTTATTCTGTTTCATTAATAATGCCAAACACAGCTCTTGAAAAATATTAATATCATACTTTGAAATTGTGGATTTACAGGAATCGGTCATCTGAAAACATCAGAATTCATGTAATTGGATGGAGGACAGAAGTATTTAGAATGCATAACTTTCTAAGAGTTTTACCCATGACTGTCAAAAGAGCGCACTCAGACATAAAAATAAACTGTGTTCAAACAGCATGCTAGACTAGGCTAAAGTGGGATTGGATGGTTTCATTTTCAGTGTTTTACAATAACACCTAGCTATTGTATTGTGTAAGCCAGAATTTGAAAGCTTTTACATAAATGATAACATTGTTTATTTATCAGGACGTAGCAAATAAAATAAGCGAAGGAATTTTGTTCCATTTACTGAGCCTTATGGGTTCCTATGACCTTGTAATTAAACATTTGTGTAATTCAGGAAATAAAAAGAAGTGTTATATTAAAAGGTGAGTAATGTGCACACCAGATGTTGAAGAAGCAGAGGTGGGTTCCTCTTTTCTCTTAGCTGCTTTATTTGCCCACTTAAAGATACCCAATTATTTCCTGTTAAATGGATATGAACTTTTTAGGACTTTTTGTATCAAAGATTTAGGAAGAAACCCCCCCTCAACAATAAAAAAATAACCCAGAGAAATGATGAATGTTCTGATCTTTCTTCAGATCGTAATTTTTTCACCCTTTAAAATGGATGAAAATGTGTAATTTAAATATAATTTAAAATAAAGAAGTAATCTCTATTCAAACTCCGAGAAGACATTCTGAAACAATGTAATTTGCTTCAATCCTATGAGCCCTTCCCTGTGGTTGATCTGAACTGTATTTGCCAATCTTTGGGTCAGCAGGAAATTATATCAACCTCTATTTCCAAGTACATTATAATTTACCACATTGCATGAACCCAGTCTGCTTGTCAGAAATTCAGACAATGGAAAGAATTGAAGATAGACAGCTAATTTCTAAATACCACATTTGAAAGAAAGGTGATGCAGGCCCATTTAACAAAATGTATAACTGAGCCATCCTATTTCTTAAAATTAGCATTATTCCTGCCATGGTGTAATAAACTATTTAGCCAGGCTTTGCTAACCCAGTGCAATTTTTGAAATAAGATAGGCAATGGACTGAGACTCTTTAGATTTTTTAAAAAATGGAAGAAAGTAACACAGAAAATTGGGGGGTTGTGTCTTACTCAGCTCTCAGTTCTGAGGCTTCTGATTTCTGGTTTTATTTGACCCATTCATATTTCAGGATTAAATAGCTGAATAGGAGGGAAGGGTGATGTTAAGAATTTACATTAGTCCTTGTCTATGGCCTCCCCATAGTCAGGAGGAGGAGTCAGCAACTGGAGACCTGTGCTCCTTAGTTACCAGCTAAAAGATGGAAGAGCTGTATGGAAATAACATCTGAAGAGATGCTAGTAAATCAGGTCTTGGACTGTGCTGCTAACAGAAATGAGATGGATTTTAGGATTAGATATAGTGAAAACCAAGCACAGACGATGTAATTTATTGTTAATAACATTAATCATACAAAACCAAAGTGTTATAAGATATGGGGGAAGAATGAAAGAAAGAAATGTGTAAACCGACATCCCTTCTTCCTGTTAATTTACACAACTTGATGGCGAAGTTATTCCCACCCTTTAAGTTCACCTAGACTACTTGAGCTCTTAGATACTGAACTCACAAGATTGCCACACGTCACCTATATCTGTAGGAGTTTCATTATACATTAAATCTTTAGGAATGCATTTCCACCAGGTACAATGATGAACAGAAACAACTCAAGGAAAATTATATATATTTTTATTGATAAAAAAGAAAGTAACATAACAAATTACATATAGATTATCATCATTTTGACTTTCCTCAATATGCAATCGTTTCCCCTGTATTCCTATTCCCCTCCAGTCTGCTTTCTCTCTTCAAGTTCAAAAGAAATCCCCCCCCCCATTGTTGTTAGGCAGTGTGCCTTACAGCCTAATCTTCAAAGCCCAAATAGTAGAATTAGCTTCCATGTCTCAACTTGGAAACTTCATGAAATGAAGGTGTCTGCACAATATCTAGAATCTTCAACAGCAGAAACATTGGAATAAGACCAATCACCAACTTTGGATTCTGATAGAAGTTATAGATGGAATGAGATGTTTAGGCATTGACCCTTGGCTGCGCCTTCTTCGCTCCCAGCCAACCACTGCCACTGAACCACATTTAGTTTTCCTCCTCTACTGGCCCATTTCCAGCAACTGTCCACAGCCAATGGCCCCTGGCGCTCCAACCCCAGCCCTTCGTCACTGCCCATTCCTTGAGGCAGGGTTAGACATGGGTGTTTTGCTGCACAGGACAAATAGCCGCCAGCCAATTGGGTGGCGGGCAGAAGCAATAGCACTGCAGGGACAGCATGCAATTGGCAGTGAGCAGGGTGATTGCAGGCCTGTGGGGGGCAGTGTGCAATGCAATCAGTGTCAGGTTGGGGGGAGGAGAGCAAGATCGTGGTGGTGGCATGCAACTGCCAGCGATGTGTGGGAGGATACCGGGGCTCATAGAGTCATCACCACTTGCACTGCCGCCACTTCACAAATTTTTTTTAAGCACCACAGCCACTCCACACATTTTTTTAAAAAAAACAGTGCTGCCAAGTGGTGGTGGGTGCCTTGATTGACCCTTTGACACTTTCGGATCAATTGGGTGGCTCCAGAGCCATAGTTTTGAAGAGGGGGATGGGGCCTGAATTATAAAAAGAAGGCGTCAGAAATGGCAAATCTACAGCGCAAAAGCATCCCATTGCTCAGGGCTGCGTGGATCTGTCATCAGGACCAAGGAAAGGAGGGGAGTTTTTAAAAAACAACTGCAGCACTTTA
>JANHFK010004160.1:42973-56875 GCA_036250565.1 Sibynophis collaris
AAGTACATAGGTCCTATGCCGTGGAGCGCTTTAAAGGTGGTGACCAGCACCTTGAAGCGGATCCGGAAAGCCACAGGTAGCCAGTGCAGCTCGCGCAGGAGGTGTTACGTGGGAGCACCTTGGCGCTCCCATAATCCCCCGCTGTGTACGCATTACCTTTCAAACTAGAACTGTAAATTGCAATGTTGGTTTTAGATTCCAGGTGTGAAGGGCAACCATAAACCACAGCTTTCCAGTTCCAATTTAAAAACTCACTGTGGCCTGAAAGAAGTATTAGAAGGAAAAGCAAGTTTAAATAGTAAATGAAATAAATATGTACTACTTGTGATTCTTGCTATAAGATGGACTGTTACACAAGAACACCTCTTACCTTAGACCAGGGGTGTCAAACTCAAAGACCCGCAGGCTGGATGTGGCCAATGAAGTGGTTAAATCTGCCTGCAGGGCTGCCCTGGAAGCAGCAAAGGCCCTGCCCGTGGCGCCTCGGCCCGGCCCAAGCTGACCGGGCACCAATGTACAATCTAGTGGCGGCCATCCAGGTTGGAACATGGCCAGCCTTAGATCTGCGCCCTGGAGCCTGCGAGAGGCCACCCACACCCTGCCCCCTGGGCATGCACACAGGAGGCAGTGTGTGCGGGGCCTGGTGTCCCTGGGGACCATCTTGGCCTGCAGGCTCACTGCATTCTGAGAACTGCATTCTGAGAACTGCTCCTGAGCCACATGATGCTTCCTGTGCACCTGCCAGGGGGCGGAGCCAAGATGGCAGGACATCCCCACGGGTTGGATCTAAGGCCAGATGCAGGAACCCAGTGGTCCTGGGGACAGGAAGGGCGGGGAACAAGCTTGCTGGGAACGAGCACGCAGTGGCTACAGCATGGTGATGACAGTGACCGTCTGGGCTACCTCACTGCAACCCCACCACCTGTCTTTGATCATGTCCTCAGCGACTGTGACAGAGCAGGTGGCCGCACAGTAGCCCAGTGCATCTGGCAGGCCAGATTGTATACTTCTGCCTGCTGCTTGGAGTGTCAGCCCAGCAGTCCCTGCATTTCACATTTTCTGGGGCCTTCGTGAGTGGGGCAGGCAAGCAGGGCGGGTAGCAGACTTGATGATGAGGTTTGATGGCAGGGTCAAGCGTGTAGGGGCTACAGTGTGACGATGATGGTGACCGGCTCTGTGTTGCTTTGCCACAATCCCTCTCCCTGTCTTTGTTCCTTCTGTGGATCTAGCCCCGGCACCTGCTCTAGTCCTGCCCCCTTCCTCCAGAGACCCCTCTATCCCCCCAGCCATGCCCGATCCCCAAGAGCCCCATGAGGTGAGCGATGTCAAGCTGGCCACGCCCACCCATGGGCCATGACCACCCAGCCACACCTACCTCAGCCATGCCTACCCCGGCATTCCGCACCCCCCCGTCTCCTGAGGGCAACACAATGCTGATGCGGCCCTCAATGAAATTGCGTTTGCCACCCTTGCCTTAGCCAATAGGACTGAATAGATTTGTGAGAGCAGAATCTGATATTCTTGTCTGTTTTTATTCAGGAGAATTCCACATCCACATTGTTACTGTTTCCCTGTCTCTCAAATGCAGCTTAAAGTGGGTTGTGTTCATCTTCAGTTCTGCCAATTCAGAACAGAGAGTCTGCAAGGAATGAATATCCTGAGCCAGGAGGGTGTGAGAATTGGCACTCACTGTCCCACCCATGAGTTATTGCAGATCCTGATGTGGCAAAAAAATACAATAAAATCCCTTCACCATCCTTTCCATTCCACGAACAGGAAATTCAGTCAATTGCCAGCACCCCTCCTCCATTTCTAATTCATGTTGTATCCATGTATTTGGTTATCGGCAAAGAAATCCTTCAGGGTTGCTATGATAAAAAGCCTTCTGCAAAGCTGCCTTGCCTTTTCTTGCAACTTGTGAGGGAGAAAGGAAAATGTGTCGCCATTTTTGCAGAGGGATCTTTTTCTACAATAGGCAGATTAGGGGGGAATAGATTGTAAACAATGCCTCTTCACATGGGCCCCAGGAACAGGACACCAAAGGTCAGGGCTGAGAGGTAGTGAGATGTAATAGTTCCCACAATGGGAAAAGAAATAGTCACATGGTCTGTGACATTGCAGCATCCTAAACGAAAAACCAACTGTGTTGCGAAGCTAAACAGGAGGCTGAAACCAGAAAAGGAAACAGTTAACTATCCCTAGGTAGTGTATTTTATAATAAGAAAACCAGTTTCTAAGAACAAGGACATTGTTCTGAATTTTTGTAAGCAACTTCAGTATCTGACAAATAATTTTGATTTTCATGGAACACTCTCTCCCCCTGGGATCCCTGGCCCACACTTTAAGAAGGACTGTCTTGAGCACCCTTGACAATAATTATCTAATCTCTGTTTGAATCTGGGGGAATGGGGATTCTACCATATTTTTACTATTCGAATGTATCTACCTTGCTGCAATTAAAGGATTGGAAATGAAGCACCCAGAGCATCTCAGAAATAAAAACATCCCGGGCCTCCAAATAATAATATAAAAAAGATTGTCCACATATATTTTTAAGCTTTTAAAATGTTTATTTATGGCACCTACAAAATCAGAAATGCTCCCCACCTGAAACAACTGCAAACTTTCCTTACAGTTGAAGAACATAACTGGATTTTTGGAATCTGGGAATTCTGGAACTTGTAACCCCAACATACTTGGGAATATCAGGAATGAAATACATTTTTAGTTTTAAAAACTTCCTTTTAAAATTTAGTTTAAAATACCATTGTTATAAGAACAAAAAGAAAATGGGTGAGATGGTACAAATCTGGCTAATTCTTCTAATTAATTAACATAATTGTTCAACTATAGAACCATAGCTCCAAGGCATAAAGTGATTGGCTTAGCTTTTGCTTAATGTGCTATGGAAATCTTGTCAATTGTGGTTTATTAAATAAACCCTGGATCAGCTACAGATGAGTATAAATAAATCCTGGTTAAGCTACAGATTACTCATTAATTATGGGAAGACCAGTTTGGTTAAAGTGCTAGTTTAGAAAGTGGAAGACTATGAGTTTAATTTCTTAGGTAGGGTGAGGCCAATCACTCACTCTCAGTCAAAGCCACCTCCTGGGTTGTTTTTTCTTAGGGAGTAAGGAGGGAGATGGGTGCATAATTTATGCCACCTTGAATTCTATAAAATAAAAGCAGGATGTAAATTTAATAGTAATAATTGTACTTACATATTTCTTCTGATGTTACTATATTGAATAGCAAATAATTTGTTTCCATTAACTTTTATCTAAATCCTTTGGAGATTAACTCTACCAGTTAAAAATTGTGCACTTCTACCACTAACTTGAAGTAGTTATTAGTCTCGTGAATTCAATATGCAAAGAATTGCAGGGCACATTAACATTTGATTTGTCAGGTAACATCTGGTGGCTTGAATTACTTGCTTTCACATAATTGCTTCTGGTATTTGGCAGCCTGACATCAATATCTAGGAAGATCTTGGAAAAGATAATTAAGGAGCTGTATTTGTGATCATTTAGAAACAAACAAGACAATTACTTGAAGTCAGCATGGGTTTGTCAAAACAGACCATGACAGACAAACCTTATTGCCTTCTTTGGCAAAGTGACTAAAATAGTGAATAAGGGAAATGCTATGAACATAGTTTACTTAGACTTCAGTTAGGCATTGGACAAAATAGACTAAAGCCAACTTCTTGGTAAAATAGAACAAGGTGGGATAGACAACCAGGTTGTTAGCCAGTCGCAACTGACTGACAACCACACTTATTGTGTAGTCCTCAGTGGAACAACATCTACATGGAGAGAAGGTTGCCGTGGGGTACCTCAAGATTCTATCTTAGGCCAAGTACTCTTTAAAATCTTCATAAATTATCTAGATGAGGGGATAGAAGTGGAAATTCAAATTTGCAGACGATAACAAGCTAGGGAATAGCTAACATTTTAGATGACAGACTCAAGATTTATAAGGACCATGACAGATTTGAACATTGGGCCTGTCCAACAAAATGTGATTCAGTGGTGAGAAAAAGTAAGGTGTCACACATAGGCAATGAAAACCAAATGCAGAGATATAGAATAGGTGGTACCTGGGTCAGCAGTAACAATTGCGAAAGGGATCTAGGTGTCCTAGTAGCAATACCACTTAGACTTATATACTGCTTCACAGTGCTTTAGAGTTTCTCTAAGCAGTTTACAGAGTCAGCATATTGTCCCCAATAATCTGGGTCCTCATTTTACCGACCTTGGAAGGATGGAAGAGTGAGTCAACCTTGAGCTGGTGAGAATTAAACTGCTGGCATCATTGTGTTGATCACCATTTAAGTATCAATCAGCAATGTGCCACAGCTGCCAAAAAAGCTAGCGCATAAATAGGATGTATCAAGAGAGGGATAGTTTCAAGATCACGTTCAGTCATAGTACTGCTTTATATTGCACTAGTGATACCATACTTGTAATAATGCATCCAATTCTGGTCATCATGATACAAAAAAGATGTTGAGACTCCAGAAAGAGTGCAGAGAAGACCAACAAAGATGATAAAATGTCTGGAGGCTAAACCATATGAAGACTGGGTAGGTCTAGTCTAACAAAGAAAAGGACTAGGGGGTGATATGGTAGCAGTCTACTAGTACTTGAAGGGCTGTCACAGAGAAGAAAAGGTTGACCTATTCTCCAAAGTACCTGAGGAAAGGCCAAGATGTAATGGTGGAATATTATTAAAGAGATATCAACTTAGAACTAAGGAGAAATTTCCTGATGGTGAGAAAATTAATTAGTGGAAAGGCTTGCCTCCGGAGGTCGTGGATGCTCCATCACTAGAGGATTTCAAGAATACATTGGAAAGCCATTTGTCCTGAATGGTACAGGATCTCTTGCTTTAGCTGGAGGTTGAACCAGAAGACTCCAAAGTCCCTTCCAATTCTAATATTTTATGTTCTGGGCACATAGAATGTGTGTGTGTTCTGTATTCTAGACAACGACATCTAGTATTCAAGATACAGCATTTGTAATTTGAAATGCACAACATATTAAGCTTTTAAATACTTACAAATGATACTAGTTTGCTTTCTACAACACAGAGCCAAAATCAAATAAATCACATAATAGCTTGATGAAATAAATGTAACTTAAGTCAGTCCTAAGATATTACCTCCGATATAAAAGGAGCCAAGACAGCGGCAATTTAGAGTTTCAATGACAGAGTAAGGTAAAAATCAAAGAATATACAATAATTCAGAATGGCACTATACACATATTTGTTAGCTGTTTCTAATGAAATAAGAATCCTTGAAGCTATTTAAAGATTCCACTAAATATAAGACAACTCTCTAGAACTAAATTAGCAAGCTTTGAACAGAAAGAAATTGCCTATCTAAATGAATCATCATAATGAGAAGCCAGCCAACCTCAGAGAACCACTTAAGAAGACTATGTTTTTGGTTTTCCTAGTTTGGAATATGTGTTCTTTGCCTCCTCGCAGCTAGTATCAAAAATTAGATATGTCCTAAATTACTTCCGATACTAATCTTTGTCCTCCCACTAATATTTCAAATTAACAGAGAAACCTACTCAAGTAATCTTGATCTACATACCAAAAAGTTGCTGGATAAATGGGAGTAACTTCAGGAAAATGCGTTCTTAAGTTAGTTCCAATCATGGGTAACTTCCCCCAGAATGATTGAAATGCAATTAAATCAGTAGCCAGCAAACCTTTCTACAGCTTTCCACCTAAAGCTTTTTTATAAGATATACTTAAAAATTACCATTTTGGTGTAAATTTCTAAATTTAGTAGATAACTGTAAGCAATGAATTACATACACAATTATGTATACACATACATATGGATTTGCCTGTGTATGTAGCAGCCGCTGTGTCATACCTGTGACTTACAAATACACAGCATTGTTCAGTTACACATTTTCTTTAAGCAACTTTTGATTACATTTGTAGCCTCCCCCCATTTTTATCTCTGTCTTGCCCATCCTCTTACAGGAAGCTAACCCTACCAGGATGTCCTGGAATTCTGGCTCTTAGTTGGATTATCCAATTCCTTCCAAGCAGGTCAGATAAACAAATCTGGCATTTGGTCAGCAGCGCTTGGGTGTTTCAAACAGATGAAACCAATCCTATGGGGAAATACCAGGGACTGAATATGGGATTATTTTTTTTTCAAGAGAAGTGCTTTATCACTACTCTTCAGCCACAGACCATTTCAAAGCAAGATTGTGAAAACATAACCGATAACAACAAATCACTGTAATTCAGAGCTACCCTCGTGCAGTTATGCCCACTTAGCAATTACTCCACATGAAAGGAGAAATAACCTGGTCTTTTATGAGGCGAATGCTTTTGAGAGAAAACCAGAAACAGAGGCTGAGTATCCAGCCTTTTCCATTTTTGGAAAAGTGCAACGTAGCATCCAAACACTTTGCTTCTGTGCAGTGTTTTACTGCAAAAGGAGGCATCTAAGTTTTGAAGAAGGGGCTTGATTTTCCATTTGATCCAGCTATGTCTGCCTCCTCTCCTCCGATCAGAAAAAAACAGCCGTGGCTGTTAATTAAGCATTTCTGCGTGCATTCACTGCACACTTCTTTTTAAAGCTTTGCTTTTCTGTAGATTTTGTAAAGTTTGCACCCGAATGGATTCGTTTGAGAAGTGATAAGAGGGAGAGAGCACTACACCTTTTGCGACGCCAGATGGTCACAGCTCCCTACAAAAACCCAAAATCGCGACCGCACTTTTTGCTTACAAAAAAAACTTCCTACTCCATTTTGCCTTGGGTGCGCCAGCCGACTAGGCGTGTGTTCGGTATACCTGCTTGTCTACCTGGGACTTCAGCCAAAGACAAAAAGCAAAGGACTTGAGCGAAGGCGGAGAGAGAGAGAGAGAATAATAACAAAAACAAAAAGCCGAGCCGCTGCCTGCCAGTCCCACCAGGGCCTCTGCCTCGTTTGCATACTGCCAATCAGCGGTTGGAAGAGAATGACGACGCTCGCTTGGGAGCCGAGGAGGGCGTGGAGGTAGGTGTCGATGGGCGATTGAGTACGCCTGGCCGAGATTCTCCTTCGCAACCGGCGCCTGTCCACCCGTGGCTGCTTGGAGCGAGGAGGTCGGCTAGCCGGCTGAGGGCTCGGTGCTCCATTGCTCCTCCCTGGGATGCCGCCGGGGCTCAGGGAGAAGCCGTGCACGGGGCGACGGAGCTCCGAGTGTGGGTTGGGAGCGGGACGCCGAGCCAGCTCGTCCCAGGAGGCGGCCTCGGGATGGAGCAGCGGCGCGCTTGCAGTCAGTGACCGAGAAGGGGGCGGGACGCCGCCAGCCGGGGCAAAGCTGTAGTGGAAGACCGAGGAAGTGACGGGCTGAAGGGGCTTTGGTCGTGGCTGACCCCGCCGTGGGGCGGCGGCAGAAGCAGCGGCAGCAGCGGATGGAGCACCCCGGGGAAGGAGGTGACTCTTGCTTGGAGCGGCTGAAGAATTCTCTACCCTGACCCGCGGACCTCGTCGGGGCGGCCAGCACTCTGGAGCGGATCCTAAGGGAATCGGTCTGTCAGCGGCAGGGCTGGCTCCGGGTCTACGGTAAGGGAAAAAGCCTTCCCCGCCCCACATGCGCTTGTTTCCTGGCTCTCCCGCGCTTCTTCTAACTCATCTCTCCAGCCTCACCTTCCCATCCCTTTCCGGACCTTAGTCCGCGTTGCCTGCAAAATTTCCTTCCTTCCCATCTCCCTCTCCTGCCGAAAGGACAAAGCGAAGCGGGTGGGTTCCCATCTCTCCGGGCTGGCTAGGATGGCTCTTCCCCTCCCTCCCGCTGACTTCTTTCCAGCTGGGGTGAAGGGGGATTGGATTGCTTCACCTGGTTTCCCCATCCTTTCCCACCTACTCGCGGTTCCATCCCTGCGTTCTGGAGCATCGGCAGGTAGGCACACATCGCCAACTTCCCTTTCCAAGCCAGCCAGCTTTTTAAACGTTGCAGTTAGAGCGTCTCGGCTTCTGGAGGATTTTCTCCCCAGGACTGTCAAACGAGCTTTTAGTATCTGGCTGTAGCTGCTGCATGCAGTTGGAAGTAAAGCAGAAAAAAATTGTGTACCACTTTCTGACACACCTTAACCAACTGCATAACCCCACCCTGGCTTCTCTATGCAATAGTCCTTTGCCTAGTGTTTCCTCTGCTTTGTTTGGGATAGCTTGACACATATTATTAATGTGGCAAGAGGTGTTTGCTTTTGGAACATCAGTGGGTCTCATTTGTCTGGTTTGTGAATCACCTTTATTGCCCTGTTTTTAAAGGGATGCCATTTACTGAATTCCCTGCTTCCAACCCACCTTTTGGAAACAGTTGCTTTATCATTCTGTGCAGTTGTGAAGTGCAGGCACCCTCATGGTTCTCCCTCCTTTTTACCCATATAGCCATTTTGGCTTTATTTCTTTATTCAGGGCAGGAATTATAATAATTTCTAAATTCCGTAATATACTTTTGGATGAGTGGTGGCAGTTATCGCTGAAAACACTGAAGTGTCTTATAGCTTGTGATTGCAAACTTTGGGTTTGAATTCTGTTTTAGAAGAATAACTCCCTTTGATATGAATACTTTTTTTCTTTCTCATGAAGATATCAGAGGAGATATTTCCCCCTTTTGATACTTCGTTGATCATATGTAGGTTTCACATTTTATACAGAATTCAGAATAACAGAGTTAGAAGGGACCTTGGAGGTCTTTTAGTCCAACCCTTCTGCTCAAGCAGGAGATCCTACCTATACCATTTTGGACAAATTGCTGTCCAATTTAACATCCACAGCTTCCAGAGGCAACCTGTGAGAACCGATGAATTCTCACTGAAAATTAATTTTGGAAAGTATATGTTTTCTTGTGTGTCCCATACTTGTGCTGTATTTGTTACATTTGTTTGGATGGGGCTATTAATTGCTAATCCAGGGTTTAAGATGGTGCCTCAATACTCTGCTGCTGTTTATCAAAATATAATGTAATGTGAATAATGTTTTCATAGTATGTGTGGTTACCACCTTCTGGCATCAGTTGTTCCTCTTCACGCCTTTAAAAAGTAATTCCTTTCTTTTCAGCATGGTGTTAATACCTCCCTCCTCACCTCTCAAGTTCAGCAGTACTAATGTTTATATTTGTTGTCAGATCTCTATTTAGCTATGCCATTGGATACAGCAGCAGGTGGAAATATTGTTGAATGGCCAAAATTATTTTGTATTTGAATTTCTTTTGGATTTGGGGAAATTGTAACCACATGTTCATAATCCAAGATAAGGCTTTATTATTAATATTAATTTAAGGGATTTTCCATATTTGAACCTTCAGTAGTTTGAAGGCATTCAAATTTGTCTTCATTTCTAATATTGAAAACAATAAGAGAAAATTACTATGCTGCCTCAAATTGCTGCAGTTGCAGCAATACATTCCTCATTCTGTGCAAAAGAGAAGGAAAAGGAAAAAGGCTACCTCTGACACTTTCTACCTCTTTTGACAATTTCACTCTGTTCTGTTTGATCTAAGTAAAGGGCAGCTGCAGAACCATTGAGTTGCTCTTAGAGTCTTTATCAGGATCTAAATTATATTGATTGTTTCCTAATATTATTTGATTGCTTATTTGTACCCTGTGACTACCATTAAGTGTTGTACCTTATTATTCTTGACTAATGTATCTTTTTCTTTATGTACATATGCACCAAGACAAATTCCTTGAGTGTCTAATCACACCTGGCCAATAAAGAATTCTATCTATCTAAAGTTTAGGAATTGGAAAGAGGAATAAGAGAAGTAGTTTCCCCAATGGCAAATAAATCACAGTGTCATAAAATAAGTAATTAAAGCAAGTTTTGCATCAAATTCAATATTTAAGAAGAAAATAAATTGGTTTAGCTCTCTGGCTAATAGTGATGAAACACAGAAGCCTGAAAAGGATCTCAAACTGATGCCATTCTTGTGAGCATAATTGCTCAAAAAGGTCTTAGTAAATTCAATAGAATTTACTTTAAGATGTGAATGTAGGTTCATAGAACTTTTTAAAAAGATTGGTAGGGAATCGTTATTTCAGAACATGCTAAAATATTAAGATGCTAAAAATTATTAGCAAGCTGCCCATTGTGCTAATTTTGAATAAATCAGTTTTTCACTTGAAAGCAATGTGAAAACATTATGATCTCAAATCCTATCAACTTGGGATCTATATTTAAGCCTGGTGTTTATAAGAAATCAGAAACAGGACCATTTTGTTTGACCAGTTTTGACCCACCCACCCACAGATATTGCTTCTCCTCTGAGATAGGATGAGCCCCCACTTTATTAGCACTTCATAAATGACTCAAAACAGAATTATTTAGAATAATGTTTGTGCTGAGATTATTATCATTTACTGGATTCCTTTTGTTTATTTTTGAGGTCTTCATTTTGCAAGCATATTTTTCCAAGTTATTCCATTTACAGGTTATTACATTGTGAATATTTTAATGAATTGGATGATGTTGTAAAATGCCAAGAGACATTTGACTGTGGTAGGCGACTGATTTAATATATAAGTATGAATGGGCAGAGTATAAACCTCATTTTCTTCTCTTTCCAGATGTATTTTGGATTATTATTAATGACCTGCTTAAAGATATTGCCATTGTTCGTCATGTGCTTTTGTACTTACTGACTTGCATTCATTTGGTATCTATATTTATAGCAAAGGTTGTTGAGAGACTGGAAAAAGGATGTCAAATTCTTTAGTTGATCTGGCTGATGTACAAGACTCAGTGTTATTTCCTATTTCTTTTTCAAGCCTTCCCTGGTATGTAACCTCCTAAAATAAATATGTATCAGTATGCCTCGCCTATTCCCATACTCAGATTTTTATAGCCTCATGTGTTCTCTGTGATAAAAATGCATCATGATTCAGTCTTAAAACCAGCAATTTAAGATAGTGAATATTGCCTTTATGCCTGTTTTGTTCCAAACTATGTCAGACTACACAGTCCTTTCCCTCTGAGGGAGCAAGTCACTATTTATTTCCTTGTTTGTTATGCTAATACAAATGTTTTGCTGAACACTAAAATATTAGTGGACTTCCAGGCACTGCTGAAACATAAGCTTGGGCAGTTGCTGCCAAGTTAAACCCAGACAATAAGGGAGATGAAATGAGTAAGCTGGTAATATTTATTTGACTAGGTCTTGTTACTATAAAAGTGTGGTAATATCATGTATACTTCTAGGCAAACTGCCATATCAAATAATTTGCAATTTGTCACTATGTTAGATTAAAATTATTTGTCTCCATAGAATGGAATGGCCACTATTGACTTCTACTGAAAAGGTTTTAGATGCTATAAGCAGTGACAAAAGTCAGGGAAGCCAGCTTTTGACTTTAAGCATATCTACAATACTTTAGGTCAATATTTTTTTAAAGTGTGGTCCAAGGACCTCTGGGGGCTCCCAAGACCCTCTTAGGGTTCCGTAAAATAAAAATTATTTATCAGATATTAAAGATTGCAAAAGTTTAAAACCTCATTCTTATTCTTACTTTTGATTTGTTAAAATAATATAGGGCTTTTCCATGAAGAACATGTTAATAATGTATAATGGGTTTAATTTTATTATTTTTACATGATTTAATAAATATTCTACAAATGTGTCAATTAGACAAAGTCCTGAGAACAAAAAGTTTAAGAAGCCTTAGGTTATGTTCTGGCTTAATAGCATTGGCTATGGCTACTCTCTTCATTTTCATACTTAATTGAGACCCTTCATTAATTTGCCTGAGAGGCAGGAAGAGCCTGCCACTAAGAATGCCTAAGGAAGGCTGCTCTCTATCCCAAAACTGGTATTTCCATTATCCTATCCTCTACCTAGGGGTAGAGGTTTCCATTCTTTTCCCCTCCATAATTTGTACCTGAATCTATGTATATGCCTTTGATAGAACGTGACTGACCATTTCTCTGAAAGAAAAAGAATAAGGGGGAGAACCACAACTCTTTCTATGGATCAGAATTAAGAAGTATTCCATTATCCCTTCCTGGTTTGTTGACAAGGAAATCCATGGCGCTGAAAGTCCTATGGGGTTCCTGTTGACATATGGAAAGGAATTATAGGAAAAAATAGCTTGGATATAAATTATCAAAAGAGCCTTCTTTGATAACTCTCAGAAAAATCTAAGAAGCCATAAAGTTCTTGCTTATAATTATCTTATTATTATATGAATTCTTGTCCTTTTTTCCTAGCAGAATGGAATCCTCACCACCCTCCCACTCCAGTGTTCAAGAGCTTTCTATCTCTTTTTCAGTTATCACTGATAAAGAGGTTGTATTCCCCATAGTTTGGGGGATGCAATAGCAGGCTTTCATTGCATTTGCTTTTTTCCATGTTTTCTCTTGCTGTGAATTAGAATGATTGTCGGGCAATGAACTAGTTCACTTCACAAAGTTATAATTAGTTCTGTGCTTTTGGGAAATTCAGTGTTATTTCTGAATAACCACGTATTCTATGACACAAACTTTAGAAACATTAGCAATTGAGTGCTGAATATTCCAAAATTAGCTACCATGTAAGATGTTGATAAATCTCAGGATCCTACGTATTGATAGACTGTTAGTAGATAGCCCTAAAAATTGCTGATGCTCTGTTATATATTCATATATCTCTTGAAATTAAAATCTATGAAAAGAAAGAAAAGAAAATAAGAATTATTAGTCTGGTCTTATAGCCTTTGTTAGCCGTAGTACACTGGAAAGAGCTAGGGAGGATTCTTGTTTGTGTCATAAATAATGCTGGAAGGGAAGCTTGATAAATTCTAAGTATAGTACATGATTCTAACATTACAGTCAAGGGAGCCATTAATATAATGACCATTCACTTTTCTATTTTTCCCATATGTTCATTCAGGTGCAGAGATAAAATAGTAAAATTGTATTTTCCAGGAACTAAATTAGATGTCTATGTAAAAACAGTTAAGTTTGAAATAAATTTTGGTCCTTATCTTGGATCTCATTAACCTTGTGTGGTATTGCTCTAGGAACCACTAAGCATGTATCTCTAAGGAGCATTCAGGGACAGGAATGTGATGGATTTAGCAGTAATGCAATGTTATCACCACTGAGACTATTGATAGTTCTGTAGAAAAAAGATGTAATAGCAGAGATTCTGAGTTGTGGGTTTCAGTGTTTGCACATTAAGGGAAGAAATCTAACTTACCGGTGGTCTACCACTACTGCCCAAACCTGGCTCCTCCCTGGGATTTGGTATATGTAACATATCACAGAGGGTCTCACCTGTAGTTTATTTAGCACATGTCATGAACCACAGACCTTGGCTTATTTATCTTAGCTTACAAAAGAACATAATAGGCAAATAAGTCATTGTTTGTTATGAAAAAGTAAATGGATGATCTGAAAACCTAATAAAGGTTACATGGAAACCTTTAAAAATGTTGCAGTTTTCACAGTAATACATTGACATCTAATCATCTGGTATTGGGAAAAAATTAAAATTTCATATACCAACATAAAATATCAAGGGCATGTGTACAGATCATATTCTTTTAGATTTATATTAAATGCACTTATTACAGTTACTTTCATAAAATTTGATTATACCTGAATCAGGTGAAGATTCAAAAGCTGATCTTGGGTACAGTTAGCCATGATAATACTTAGAAGGTTATTATTAATGTTACTGTTGATCTGTATCTGATATTTTTTATCGTTCTTAATAAAAATAGCAAAATTAAATAAATCTATAGCTGATTCAAATGTGAGACTGTTTGAATTGATTTTATCTCTTAAGTATGCAAGATAAGATAATAATAATAATATTTTTATTTCTATACCGCCCTTCTCCCTGTTGGGACTCAGGGCGGTG
The DNA here is from genome assembly GCA_036250565.1 of Sibynophis collaris. Classification (NCBI taxonomy): domain Eukaryota; kingdom Metazoa; phylum Chordata; class Lepidosauria; order Squamata; family Sibynophiidae; genus Sibynophis; species Sibynophis collaris. The sequence continues at coordinate 56,846 of JANHFK010004160.1, forward strand.
TACAAGTCCGGTAAAAAGACATATAACATG
>JANHFK010004160.1:101002-111462 GCA_036250565.1 Sibynophis collaris
GAAAGTTTAAAGTTTTCAAGAAAAAACTGTCCTGCTTTAATATATAATTAAATAAATAATTTAATTTAATAATGTAAGAACTTAGCCTAATATTGACGAGGTTCCTTTGAATATACATGTACACTATTCTCAAATGTTTTAATGATCTTAATGATGGGATAGTTGAACGTGATTCATTTGTAACCAAGTTGGAACTTCTGACTAACTCATTTTGGCTTCAGCTTGTCAAATTTGGACCTTAACAAAGAATTATAAGGAGTTTCTACAACACTGAATAGAAGAATAAGAGTTCTGTTCGGAAATGAAAATGAAGCCAGATAAGAAATGTGTCAGGTTGATTGATGGTTACAGCAAAATTCTCAAGTTAGAACATATTAGTAATCATACAGAGACTCCCTGTTTTCTTGAACAAATGGTGCATCCAACACTTCTCTCAGTCAAGTGACTCAGCTTTTTGTGCCAGCAACATATGATCTCACATGATTCTGGCATCCATGTTTTTAATTCTCGCAGCTGCTGCCAGGAGTCACTTTTTTTCCAAATACCTTTCCTTTCCCTTCTTCAAAAACAAACAAACAAACAAACAAACAAACAAACAAACAAACAAACAAACAAAAACTATAGGGTCCAACTGGGATTGGTGCCACAGACAGATTTGAAAGAAGCCATGCATACCTTCATACATTTTGCCTCTTTTTAACTTCCTGTATGGCCATAAAGATAACATTCTAGTGAACTCTTAAAGAGTTACAACTGAATAGATTTGAACAGCCTCTGGCCATGCCTGCAACATCATGCATCATTGCTGTCCTAGACAATTTGTTTAGTAAATAAATTCACCTTTTACCGTCAAAATTCCAAGAGCAAATTTAAGGTAGAACTCTCTGTTCTATTTTCTGTACCTTTTGTCCTGATCACAGTTACTGTTAGTTACTAAACAAATTGAAGCTTATGGCAACTCCAGGCAACTGTAGCTTCTCATGCTGGAGTACTCCCAGTGGTCTTATGCCCTATGACTCCACTTTCCACTAGCACAATAGTCTGGAATATTTAACAATTAAATGTCTAGGACAGCAGTGATGCATGATGTCGCAGGCATAACCAGAGGCTATATCACTCTATTTGTTCAGCAGCCATGCAATTTTGATGAGTTGATGGTTTTGTTAAGAGTACAATGATGACTTCTGGGAACTGTCAAATAATTAATTATACTCTTAGGATTAGCCACAGTATGGGATTTAATGCTTCAATGAATGAAATATCATTGTTTTTGGAGCATTTTAATAATCTTGGAGGGATAAACTAACTGTAATCTGGCAACTAAATATTAATTGGGAGCAGTTTGTAACTTCCTTTCTATATATAGCTGGAGATAACTCTACAGATGTTGCTTATAGACAGGAAATTCAACTCCCTTCTTCCTACTCACAGTTTACAATGTTTTTCATGTCAGTTGTACAATGTCCTGTTAGCCTGCTGTGCCAGTCTTTTAATAGCATAAGCCTGAAATGAAGACTGCTTGAATTAAGTCTCTTAAATTTGACAAGCTGTCTTAGAGGATGTGGCTGTCATAAATGTATAAGGTATGGGGAAGAAGAAAGAAGGAGATCTGAGCATTATATGAGCAAAACAAAATAATAATAATATGATTTCATTGTGCATTGCATTTCTTATATAGGATATATACTGCGGGCAGTGATGGATTGAACCAGGTTCAAGTCAGCTATATAAGTTCATGAGATGACAATAAGGCTTTTTTTTCTTTTCAACGTCACTGAAAATTCTATTTTTTAAGTGTTGACTATAACTCTGAAAAACAGCTTTCCTCAACCTTGTGTGTGACCTCTTGATATGTGAACTCCTAAAATTCTCAGCAAAGCTCTGCTGGGGAATTCTGGGAGTTAAGGTTCAGACATTTGGGATGGGACCCAATAGGAGGTAGCTGCCTGAAATTATTACATAATAGTAATTGAGGCAGAAACTAAGTTGAATAGTGTAGACATTTGTAAATACATGCGCTTGTAATTTTGATGTAGATTTCGTGCATAGATGATGTCAGCCTTGCGAAGTAGTCCAGATAGGAAGCACGCTCAGATGAACTACTTCTACTTTATTCTTAGGTTACATTAACAAAATATTGCAAATCTGAAAGCACATTTTCCCCTATCATCTTTAGAGTCCAAGAAGCTTTTGAAAATCCGTTCTGAGACATTTGTCATGCCCATATTCCTTCTACGGTCTCAGCTACCGCTTATCTAACCATTCTGTAGCTGTGGCTCTTCTCCTTGTCTTCCAAGTTTATTCCCATATAACATTACAGAGGGCTTTTAATGCTTCCCATTGAACACCATTTTTTGTAGCTACTTTATTTTTCTTCTTTAATTGACTGCATCTTTAAAATAAAGAATAGAAGTACCGATAGTAGGAAAAAATAATGAGTGGGCTATATGTCTTCTGCCCATTCTCCTTTAAATAATAAAAACATTGTCCTGAAGAACTCTCCCAGTTCCTAGGAAACATTCAAGGGCTGTGATAACAGTTTATTTGTTTTAGCGCTTGAGTTACAAGATTGTTTCCACTGGGGTATAAATTAAAGGGATTTTCAGACTTTATTTGCACTTCAGCTTTTTTCATTACTTACTGTTGCAGCTTTTTTCATTACTTACTTTCATTGTCACTAGTAGCTTGTGCAGTAAATAATAAAATGATGTAAGACCAGTAACATTGGACTAGTGATTTCATTAAATATTCAAAATAATATAGTATAGGAAGTCCTCGACTTACAGCTACAGTCGGGACCAGATTTTCCATCACTAAGTATTGTGGTTGTTAAACAATTTACACTCAAGTTTATGACCTTTTTTGCCACGGCTATTAAGCAAATTCTCCATTGATTTTGATTTTGAGAAGCCCGCTGCAACCATTGTAAATACATGCTGATGGCCAAAAGCCTGAATTTTAATCATGTGACTGTGCAGACACTGTGATAGTGTTAAGGGTGAGGACTGCTCATAAATCAACTTTTTTCAGTGCCTTCATAACTTTGAACAGTCATTAAATGAATGATCGTAAGTCAAAGACAACCTGCACCAAATTTTAAAGTAAGAGTATTTCCTCCTTCTGAATGAATATAAATATATCTTCACCCTTTCAGAGCATTCCTGAAAAATGCTCATCTTTTTTTGAAGATAGGAACCACATCAGCTCTTTTCCAATCCTCAAGTAATTCCCCGCTGTTCCGGGATTTTTGAAAGATATGGTACAATGGTTCTGAGATAACATCTGCCAGCTTCTTCAGGACTCTGGGATGTAAATGATCAGGTCCCGGTAATTTATATTCGTCAAGATCAGATAGGTGTTCTCTAACCATTCTCTTGCTTATTTTAATTTTTATTTCTAGTCTATCTATTACAGTTAGATTTTTGGTAGGTTGGGCTTTAGTTATTTTTGCATGAACACTGATGCAAAGTTCTGCTTTCTCTCTACTGCCAGTTACTTCCTTGCCTTTCTCTCTACTGCCAGTTACTTCTCTGTTAAGTGGACTTACTGTTTCCTTGTCTTTTTTATATGTTTTATATGTTTCTTTGTTATTTATATGTTGAAAGGAATTTTTAAAAAAATATATTTAACTTTTGTTGCAAGTCTTTGTTTATTCTGAGCCTTAGCTTTCCTGACTTCATCTTTGCAGATTTGAATTATATGCTGGTATTCTGCCTTAATTATGTGTCCCTCTTTCCATTTTTTTGTACTTGTACTTTTTGTCTTTCAGTTTATCAGAGAGATCTTTGTGCAACCATATTGGTTTCTTCTTGGATGTCTTGTTTTTCTTTTTCAGTAGCATTGTGCTGGACTGGACTTTTATAACCATATTTTTCAGAGTTTCCCACACTTCTTAAGTTGTTTTCCCCTTTAGGATTTTCATCCATGGAATTTTTCTTGGGCTCTGTCCGAGTTTGTTAAAATCAGCTCTTTTAAAGTTTGTGACACTGGCTGTATTATGTTCTATTGCTTGTGTTTGTATTATATTGAATTCCAATATGACTGGGTCACTCTTGCCCAAAGTTCTGGCAATTTTACCTCCCTCCCACTTCTTCTCTATTAGTAAGATTTAGGTCTTATATAGCTTTTCCTCTAGTTCCCTCCTCTACTTTTTGTATGAGAAAGTTGTCAGCTAGGTTGGTTAGGAATCTGTTTGATCTCCCACTTGCTGCAGAGTTTGTCTCTCATGGATATCGTAGTAGTTAAAGTCTCCCATTACTACTTTGGTATATTTCCTACATACATTGTTAGTTGTTTAGCAAAAAGTTCATCTATTTAATTCTGCTTGTATCAAAATGACCAAAAGCAACTATCCCTTCAAATGTTTTTGGAGAATAATTTCACCTATGATGCTAACACTTCTTCAGTTTTCTGTAGACTTGCTTTTAACAAATGAATATAATATGATTGCCAAAAAAGAGAAACTAGCTTCTTCCTTTGCATCTCAGTCTCTCATTTTTCTGCCACATTTACAGGTCCTTGTTGGTATTTCCTCTGCATTTAAAATATAAAGAATGTTATAGTTGCTCTTCAGCTTTTTGTCAGTGCTGCCTCTGAAATTTGGACTTCATTCCCAGTATTAGATTGTGTAGGATGCTACAATGTAATTTAATGTTTTAATTTATTTATTTCAAATTATCTGGCATGTCTTTGAAAGATACAAATCTAAACATAAAAATGTGAAAATTTAAGAAATGAGTTTGTATGCTATGCCAGTTCCCAATCTATTTTCTAAATCTCAGATTGTTACTTATTCAAATAAAAGTGCATGCAAAGAGAAATTTAAAAAATAAGATATTCATATAAATATTATTCTATTAGTGTAAATGTTATTCTTTTTTTTATCTGTAGACGCATTGATTTTACTATATGATATTGACATTAAAGAAATGTATTTCTTCTTGGATTAGAATGGAAGGTCACATCTGACTTGTTGCAATCACTGTTTTATCACAATGCAGCTGTTAGAATATCCTTCGCTCCCCTATTAAAGGATTCTTGAGTAAGAATGCCAAACTTGCAAGAGAGATACAATATGAGGAAATCTCAGATGAATGATATACAAAGAACAAATAATTACGAGTACTTTTGACATTTATTTCTAAGAAACCATGTTCACAGATTGGATCAATTTGTATGCAGCCACAGATGTAATTCAACATTTTTGCACAAATCAGGAAGCTACACTGATTTGCAGGAAGACAAACACTACAAAACAGTTGAGTGTTTTAATGAGCCAGATGGTAGAAGTCTAGATCATTCTTAAATCATAACTAGTTTGCTTCCTGATATCAAAGAACCTAAAATGTTTCACTTTTTTGATTTCAGTTAAGTATGCCAATACAGTGGTTGTCTTTCTTAGATATTATATTTATCTAAAAGGAAGACAACTATAAATTGAGGAATTACAATTCCTCCAAAAGAGGAACAAGCAAAACAACCCCACCAATAACCCCATACCAATACACACATTTCTTTTTACCACAGAAACAGAAACAAGGAAGAAACTTGTATATTGAAAGGAAGAGTCCTGTTAAGACATTTTGAAAATAATTAAAATTCATGGAGTAAGTCACTCCTCCCAAGCCATGACTAAGCTTGAAAAATCTACATGTTTCAACATGGATACCTGCAGCTCTCAGTGGCTAATTACTTGGGGGAAACAATCTTACCTTCCTTTAGGGTACATAGATTAAGTTTTACTTATTACACTTTATTTATTACAAGCCCAACTTACTTCAGAGGGAGGTTACTGCGAGGATAAACTAAAAGAGGTCCCATGTAAGTCATCCTGGAACTAGATAAAGGCATGATAAGAATCAGCAAAATAAGTACTGCACTGTAATTTAAGGAGTGAAAAGAGATCCCTGCCTTGCATCCTCTCTTTTTCTGCTTACACTTTAAAGTGATTGCTTAATCATTTTTCATTAACATTTAGCAGCTCTCAAATGTCTCAGATATGAATGCTCCACAATTTGAACACTATTATTGCAGTCAGCTTGAGGCAGATTGTAGTTATATGTGAATATATGTATGGTTCTACCTAACGATGAATTTTTAAATAGAATTGAAACAACAACAACAACAAAAAAACCAAGATGAGGCTACAATATTTGGACATGCATCCCTATGACAGCCTTTTGAGCCCTGTAATAAACAGCCTGTATGCTTTGAGATCTGGTACATGGTCAAAACAGAAAACAAGTGGTTATAACATCAATAAACAAAATTACTCTGGCCTTCAACTGTTGCTTAGGTTGAAAAAGACACATTGAAAGAGGATGGGCGACCCTTGGATTTTTATCTCCCTTGACTCTGTTATTTCAGCTGCTGTACTGGCAATATAATCACTTGTGAAAAAAGGTTCTGTCCCTGTTTGTTACATGATGGTCTCAATCTCAATATACCTTTTGATATCTGCTCTAAAAACATGGATGAAAGAGCTGCTTTCTAAATCAACAAATGATTCCGTTAGCTCTCTGTTAATATTTCCAGACTCTTCCAAGGAGACTGTATCCTGATTAATCACTTGTTTCCTTTTTCTAAATTTCATTACGTTTGCTTAACCTTGGAATCCATATTCACCATGTTTTTGAATGAAAAGTATTACTTAGTTCTTTCTTCTGAAAATTGGCAGGAAGTATTTCTTTCCATTGTTAGTGCCATACAGGGATTTGTACCAGTGATTCATCCATCAAACAGTCAATCCTTCTGACAACTGATGACATAAGAGGCAGATCTCATGACAATAAATATGCTTGTCCCAGTTTTGAAGGAACCTCTGATATTTTAAAAACGAATGGTGAAAACTGTTCTACCCATGGTCAAAAGTGATTAAAGAAAGTTCAGGAAAAAGTGTGCTTGTGAATTCTAATATTTCCAGAATTTCTGAATGTACTGCATTTATATGTGCCATGGGGAGATTACCTACTGTGTACATTTATTATTCCCTGTTCAGACATGACTCCTTTCAAGCTAGCTCTTCAAGAACTAGAATAAGTTGTCTAGGCCTCAATATCAGGTATGATCAGTCACTTGTGATTGTAGAAATGCAGGAGTTGCCTACTTTCAAAAGAAGCTTTATGTAGTGATTTATATAGACTGAAAATCAATTTTTAGGTTTAAGAGTAAAATGTGGCTCACTACCAAAGGCAGCAAATCCTGGTTAAAGTAGACAGCAAAGTCCACAGCTGGATAGTGGACAGAGCAAGAGGTTCAGAAGGGATTTTTTCTAGTTTCTTGGGCTATAAAGAAGATGGAGCTAAAATGTATTTTCAGGCTCGTCAATATAGCAATGTAGTTACAATAAAGTAAAATTAACTCAACTGGTTGTGATTTCTGTCTTGTTTGCCTGTGAGGCCAACAAGATGGTGATGGTTTGTATAGCTTTTTAGCCATCAGTAGTCAGTATGACTTGAGCATCGTAAGATAATTTTTTGAGTGAGTGGGAACGGTACTATAAGTACATTAGTCAGATTTCATATCTTGTAAATCTTACTCTCTATAATGAAGACATGGAGTTCCTCTTTGCTGCAGACTCTGTAGAATCTAATATGACCTTTTAGTCTGGAAGACTGATTAAACAGAGGCACTTTCATAACTATTGACAACCAAATTTACCCTTAACCATGGAGACATACTCTCTCATATCCTAACCAAGGCTTATTAGTACAAAATGATGATAACATATGTGGGCCATTTTGAGCTTCTGGAGAAAAGGAAGACTTTAAACCTAAAAAAATAATGTCAAAAATTGCAATTGATAATGGAAGCAACTCCATGTTTGAAAATGAATAAATGGAAAGAATCCTTACTTCATCCTCATTTTTATAATGATCATTAATCAGTGCAAAGTACTACTTCTCAGCCTTTGGGCTGAGATCAAGTGTAGAGTGAACATATTTACTGTTTCTAAAACAATTACATCAATCACTATGGTACATCATTGATTTTAATAAGTTATTTATTTTAAAAGAAGCTTAGTAGTATTAATGGCAGTGTAATGAATGTCAAAGAATTCCATGCCAAGTTTGATTTATAAAGTGAGTTTGTCATTTTTCATGAAGTTTCTTTTTAGCTACCAAGTAGTCTAGATTAAACCACAAAGAATGAGACACAATGAGACACCAATGAATCATATCCAGAGTACATAGAAGCCAGATTCTGAGTTCAAAAACGACACAAACAATGCTATTTTTCTTCTTTCTTCTTTGATGGACTTTTCCCCCAGTGGTATTTATGTAATGCATCTCTTCCCTAATTGACATCTGCATTTGTTGCCAAACATGTCTACTGTACGTTTATAAAGAAATGACAAAAATCCCATAGTGATATTTTTTTTTCCATTTCTGCTTTTTCCATTCTCTGTTTTTATTTCAGTAAGCAGTTTGGCATGGTTCTTTCCAAAAAGTAAAATGATAGACAAAAGATAGCCTTTAGGTTTTAGGCCATAATTTTTATGTAACTAGGCCTCTTGGGAGTCTGAAGAAATCAGCAATATTAGTTTTTGTTTATTTATTTAAATCATTTATATATCTGCCTTTCTTATATCAAATGTTGGCCTTTAACTATTAAAAAAACCCCATCAAATGCAATGAAACCTGCTGCGTTATAATCTTTATGCTGTTAAAACTATCTTTAAAGGGTTTTAGAACTTTGTCAATTGTCAGTTGCTTTGCTGCTACAGAGGAGGCTTGCCCTTCTGGGCTCACTCTGCTTTCCTTTTAGTCTTGCCCTTGCCTTTACCACCTCTCAATTACAGCGTGTCACTGATGCAAATATGAAAAGCACTCTCCCTCTCTCCAAACAAACGATGATAGTTAACTTTGGGCAGATTAAAGTACCATATTGGGGAAAAAATCAGTACGTAGTCCGATTTTTTCAAGTCAGATTATATTGAACACGACTGTAATTCCTCTGTTGTCGGAATAGCTTTCTTTTTTTTTTTTTAAATGTAGACTATGTTTATCTTGTCTAAAGAAATTATTTTTCCCTCATGTTTGTGTTAAAATAGTTAATAAACACCATTCAATCCCGAAGTTCACCCTTTTGATGGTACATTTTTAAAATCACACACACCTGGTAGAATTCTAGAAGGCACCTTATTTCAGATTGCATTCTCTTGAATTGCTTATTTTACAAGTACCGTGTAAAAATATCCAGTTTAGGATGGCAATGATGTGAATGTTGGGGTGTACATTGTAAGGATGAGAGGGGAAGATAGTTAACTGGTTAGCCTGACTGAGGGGATGCGGTTAGGGTTAAGTCAAAAGCATCCTCAAAGGTGGCAGCAGCTCCTTAATATGTCATTGGAGATTTGGATGGTGGGATGGGGTCCTTGTCTGGGAAAAAACAGAGCTTTTTACATTTGCATCAGTGACATGCTGTAATTGAAGGGTGATAAAGGCAGGAAAATTGGGGCAACTACGGGAGAAAGAGCAAACAAAGTTATTATGGTGATGTGAAGAGCAGAAAGTGTCTTCTTCTACTAAGGATGATATGGAAGGAGATGGGGCTGCTCTACCAAGAGAGTAATGGTAGGAGATGGGACAGACTGCTCTTAGGGAGGGCAATCTCGGTGTTTGAAATACAACATATATCTAATCCAGTTGGTTTACAATGTTGCTGTTAGTGATCCAGTGTTCAACCCTTCCCCCTCCCCCAAGATCCAGATGGCCCCAACCTTGTTGGTCTTACATAAGGTGTTAAAGACCTGGATGTTCCTAGGGCAGTTAATTTATTTAGCCATTTATTTTTCCACATTTTTACCTTGCCAAAGACTCTGAGTGGCTTCTATAGAGAATAAAAAGCAAGTAAAACATCCATAGTGTTCATAGCCTCCCTGTCAGCTATATAAACAGTAAAACAACACCACTGGAGTTGGAAACTACAAAAAATAAAAATTGAAAATGAAGATGGCATATTAAAATCAGGAGATGATACTCTGGATCAACCCTGGAAGCTTTAAAAGCTTCCAAAACATCATCAAAAAGGAGGCTAACCTGATCTCAACCAAGAAGTTGGTGTTTCACAGCACAAGAAATACAGTCCCTTCTTGCTTTAGCCCCTCAGACCTGAAAATGTGGGATGGGTAAAGTTTATCTTGATTTGGCTATGAGATTAAGCAAGCTCTGTTGATACGTTAGTTTAGTTATTGTTTTAGCAATTCAAAATGGAATGGCTTTTTTTTTAACCATGGCTATTCATTATATTACTGTTTTTCTGGATGATGATTTTTAATTGTGCTTTGATCCTCTGTATGCCTCATAGGGCATATAGATGGGGAAGAAATGGAGGTAGTGACAGATTTTGTTTTCCTGGGCTCCAAGATCACTGCAGATGGGAACTGCAGCCAAGAAATTAAAAGACGTTTGCTCCTGGGGAGGAAAGCTATGGCAAATCTAGAGAGCATTCTAAAAAGC
>JANHFK010004161.1:172596-182844 GCA_036250565.1 Sibynophis collaris
CGTCCCCTTCTTCTTTTGCCCTCAATCTTTCCCAGCATTAGGCTCTTCTCCAGTGAGTCCTTCCTTCTCATTAGGTGTCTAAAGCATTTCAGTTTCATCTTCAGGATCTGACCTTCTAAAGAGCAGTCAGGGTTGATCTCCTCTAGGACTGACCAGTTTGATCACCCTGCAGTCCAAGGGACTCGCAGAGGTCTTCTCCAGCACCATAGTCCAAAGGCCTCAAGTCTTAGCACTAATTATGCTAACCTAGGTCTAATGGGGAGATGCTAATACACATCTTTGGAAGCCTCGGCAGATGTATCTAAGTTATTTAGAGGTGACGGAATAGGAATTATGAAAGAGCATGTGTGCATAGCATCAGGATTAGCTATGCATTAAGTTTGAAAGCACTCAGGAAAACTGTTAAGTCAGGTCTTTGATTATTGAGAACTGAAATGATTTTGACAGAGGATTGTGCTAGTTACAGTTGACTTCTCCAGCACACTGCTTGGAGAATCCAAGCATGGGTTATCGTCTCATCTATTGGCCAAGGCAGCTGAAGATTTGCTTACACTTTATGGAGTAGCGTATTGTTGCCTTGCTAGTAATTCTGCATAGACCTTGATCCAGTGCAAATGGTAGTTTATAACAAGGATCTTATATAATATTATAGCCTAATGTCAATGATAGGGGCATATACTTATATAGTAGAAAAAGGAAAGGCTTTCTGTCTTCAAAACAAAAATATTGACTAATGAAAAAGGTTGGGTAAACAATAACTGAGACCTGATCACTATTTATTTATCAAATTTATTTCTCAGATGTATTTCCTGCCCATCTCACAGTTCATCTGAGGGTTAGGATTCAAATTCTACATCTATTCTATTGCTATAATTCTTATTCAGCTAACAAATTGATTTTGTTGTGCTTATCTATTTAGATTTTATGGACAATGAACCATAAAATGGTTATGATGAGATATAGACCCATTTGGATTTAATTAAGAGTTATTTAGGAACTAGTTTCAATGCTAGGCTTGGACATTAAATTTGGTTGTATTTGGATAGTGCTTGGGTGAGAGACTATTAGGAAATATGAAGGTGGTAAGATAGATTTGGAAGTTTAAAAAACACCCAGGAAGATGGTCAAGGCAAACCCAATCATTTTGTTGCTGAAGAACGATATATATATATCCATGAAGTCATTAGGAGTCTAGTTTGAAGAAACTTTGTTGGTGCATTCACTCCTAACATTAAGCCACAACATCATTACATCTTCTGCTAAGTTGATGAACAATTCTGTAGCTACCCCTCTCCTTGCAGTGTGTTCCATCACCAGCCCTGGAAGCTTTTTGGAAAGACACCAAGGCATGGTTGGGAGATTGACCCAATGATTGGTATCTAGCAATAAACAATGCCTAGCAATAAACGATTGTTTCCCTGTAAAATTCCCACAATTTTATTTTTTGTATTTTTGTAAGTTACTCAGAACTTTTAAAAGAATTACCGTAAGTACCATATTGATTAATTAATGGAAAGGGATGCAGTGACTCAGTGGCTAAGACAATGAGCTTGTCGATTGAAAGGTTGGCAGTTCAGCGGTTCGAATCCCTAGTGCCACCTAATGGGGTGAGCTCCCTTTACTTGTCCCAGCTTCTGCCAACTGAGCAGTTTGAAAGCATATAACAAATGCAAGTAGAAAAATAGGGACCACCTTTGATGGGAAGGTGTGCCTTTGGCATTTAGTCATGCCAACCACATGACCATGGAGATGTCTTTGCCCAGCACTGGGTCGTTGGCTTTGAAACGGAGATGAACACCACCCCATGGAGTTGGGAACGACTAGCACATACGGTATGTTTACCTTTACCATATTAATTGCAGAAATAAAGAAATAGGAATCAGCATGGCACAATGGCTTGGTTTGCATATAATAATAAGCCACAATAGATGAATTTATGCATCAAGCAAAATCATAAAACCAAGCCAGCAAATTCATACATAAATCCAGGTCCATGGCAAAGCTAGCCTAGATTGATTACTCATGCTGAATCCCATTTGTGTTGATTGGATCAGATGTACTGTTGGAAGCTACAGTAGATTTTTTTTTTCATCCACAATAACTTAAATAAATGTTACTTATTTTGGACACTTTATTTGACAGTCTGTCAAGTTGCTGCTCTAAAACCTCAGAGTAAGCTTGTGAGAAATGCAAAGAGAATTTCCCAAACCTCTTGGTTGATCTCTTATGCCAGCTCAGCTAAGCTGTGGCAGAAAACACATTTTTGCCGCCATTTCACAAACCCCTATTCATGAGTAAGGGATTGTGAGTAATGTGTGCAGATTTGGGGTACCCTTTAATTGGCTAATTAAGCAAAACAACTCTGAGGGTACTGTAATAGATCAAATAAGATTTACCTAATGCAGGCTGACATCTTGACTTCTCCTAGAGTTTGGCACAAAGCTTGTGGTCCAATCACAGCTTGAGTTAAACAAGATAGAATTACACGTTTCCCATAAAAATGCATTTAATCCTGTAAAGATGCTGACACTATTAGATCTTCTGCTAGACCTTAATTTCATATTATGCCTCCATGCAAAATCAGAACAAAACCCACCATTGTACTACAGAGTAGAAATATTACTCAAAGAAATACCTTTTGATATGTGCGTGCAGCCTTTTTTATAGGCATGGCTGGGATGGTTTCACTTTTACAACCCTTAATCCCTTGTATCAGGGTGGAGTCAAGGCAACTGAATGGAGCTGAGCATTTACTGGCCAGATACCCTTCCTGATGCCTCTGTGGGGTTCACAGCAGATAGTTTCTCTTTGCACCCTGGTGGAGAAACATCTGTCGCTGCCTGTGATTGAACTCTCAGCCTCCTGAGTGTGTGGCAAGCATCTTCACCTCTAGGCCACCACGCCATTCATGGAATGGCCTCGCTATACTTAGTGCTAATAACATTTTGGTATATCTTTTAATAAAAAGCTTCTGAAGGGAAGAGATATGAGAATAATATGTGGAGTCCTTGGTGATCTCTGAGCTTGGTTGTTTGCTTGCAGATATTTCATTAACCAACTATATAATATCATTAGTGCTAGCATAATGTCTATTAAATGCATTTATGGGTTCTTTGCACTGTCTGTATTTATATGGTTAGCTTGGTGGTGAAGGACCCATGTGTCTCTGATGTTGCTTTGAAACAGGGTGAAGTCAACAAGCAATTTGCGCTTTAGATTAATGTTAATGTTATGTGCAATCATGGGACTCTAGTTGTGGAATTGTGGAAGAAACCAGGGAATGAAACCACTAACCAATTAACAGATCGTGTTTTTATTGACTCTGAAGCATGAGTCAACAAAAACAAGGATGGGCAGAATCTGTGCATGAGAGCCTCTTATAGTCCCTAGTTGTTCATAACACAGTCTATTTCCAAAAGAAAGAAGGTGAAGATAAATAATCATACCATATGTATCCGGTATGGTTTTGCAGAAGCACTATAAATATTTTCATATCCAGGTGATCAGCCCTCTGGCTTACTACCTCAGTTTACCTCCCATTATGAATGTCTACCCTGTTTTCCATTGGCCCGTATTAAAATGATACCATCCATAATTAGCAACAGCAATTATGTGTCTGTATTTATGTAAAATCCAGAGTAAGAAGAAGTATGATGGCTGAAATGTCTGGAGACTTCAAAAGCTTTTGGTAACCTGAGCAAAGTAATAACCATTAGAATGATCCTGGAATGCCCATAAAGAAGGTCCATGCCCCATCGGTGCTAGATCAGCTTCACTATTACCTATACCAGCCAGATTATTATTATTTTATTTTATTTGCCCTTAACAACTTGCCTTAAGATGAAAAACGCTCTGAAAATCTCAACTGAGGGTCCACACAAAGGAAGGTCCTTGAAATGGTTTGAACTGCATAGCACATTCTTACCTTGGAATTGTTTCCTGTGTTGACTTGTTCCAATTGGGGAACGAAAAAGATTCCCATGCAGACAGACTTGCATTGTCAACATTCCCAGCCTGAACTCTGGACGTTGAAGAACCCCAAGTTAGACCACTTACACATTCTGCTCTTTGTAGGCATTGATGAAGAATGTCCGTCTCAGATTTTGTGGCATATGCCCCCCTCTTTAACCACAGGTTGATAAGTGGCATATAACAAAATATAACAATATGAAACCAGTTCATTAAGAAACCAAATATTTAAGAACTTCTATAAAACATCCTTTTCCCTTTTTAATTCCAAGCAGGAGCTCAGAAGTAGCCAACAGATTAAATAAAACATTGCAACATAAAAAATAGCAGATACCTTTTGTCTATGTGCAAAATAATCCTGGAAAAATGCTCAATAGCTATCTTTTTCTCCCTCTTAAATTCAATATTGTTGTGAGGATCTGAATTAATTAATTCCATGGACTTAAGCTATCCATGGACATTACCCTTTGCTGGTTTATGAATCTCTTTAGGAGATTCTATTGCTTTTTCTTGTAGCTTTCTAAAAGGCAGGATATCAGATTAATGTATCAGATTAATCTTTAATTAATCCATGAAGTTGATAGATAAACCACCAATAAACTTTAGTAGCGGCTAATTCAGCTTTAAAGTTAATTACAAGTAATTACAACTAATGCATACTGTATATGAAGCAGTTAAAATTGTTATTAATTTTTTAAACCCACACTAAAAATACAGATAACACCAAAGGGAACAATTGCAAACAAAACAGTAAATTTCATTTCATGTGTAATTACAAAAACTCTGTAACATAAAAAGTTAAGGTTCAGAGCAGTAGTGGGTTCCACTTACCTTTGCTACTGATTTGGAACTGGGAGCGCGCGTGACGCTTCTGCGCATGCGCAGAGCATCTGTGATGATGTCCAGGTGGGTGGGCGGAGCCTCCCGCTGCTGCCCCTACCAGTTCGGCTTGGGATATTTTCTGCAGGCAGTTTGTAACAAGAGTTATGTTATATTCTTGGAAAGATGTATGTATATCAAATTTTAAAGTCTAACTTCATGATTTATGTCAACTCATCCTTCAAGATGGCCTTGTGCCAGTGGTGAAATCCAATTTTTTTTTACTACTGGTTCTGTGGGCGTGGCTTGGTGGGCATGGTGTGGCTTGGTGTGCATGGCAGGGGAAGGATACTGGAAAATCTCCATTCCCATCCCATCCAGGGGAAGGATACTGCAAAATCCCCATTCCCTCCCCACTCCTGGGGGAAGAACCTTGCAAAATCTCCTTTCCCACCCCACTCTGGGGCCAGCCATAGATGGCATTTGCCGGTTCTCTAAACTACTCAAAATTTCCGCTATCGGTTCTCTGGACTGCTCAAAATTTCCGCTATGGGTTCTGCAGATCCTGACAGAACCTGCTGGATTTCACCCCTGCCTTGTACTAATAAAGAAACAAGATTGAATATAATTCTATGTGGTTTAAAAAATTAACAATATGATAGGATACTGTTCCATTAATATTTTGAAAATATAGAAAGTAGGGGTTCCCCTTTTTTCCTTCTTTTTTTCCCTTTCCTTCATCTTTTTCTTTGTATTTTAGTATTTTCTTTGGTATCAGTTATATTGTATTCCTATATAATCGGTACCGCTCAGTATGTGCAGGTTACATTATTATCGCTGCAGTTAATTACAACTATCCAGCTGTTTCTAGGATTAGAGGATTCCCTAAGTTTGAAACTCAGATAAAACTTTAAGAGAGAGGAAGTGTGGGTGATGGCTGGAATGATGGACTAGATCAGGGATTCTCAATCTTGGCAACTTTAAGACACGTGAACTTCAAGTCCCAGAATTCCCAGCATGGATGGCTGGGAAATTCTGGGAGTTGAAGTTCTCATGTCATAAATTTGCCAAGACTGAGAACCCCTGGACTAGATCTATGAAAATATAGTATTGAATTAACCAATGGACTGCAAAATGCATTGGCTAACCTTGAGGTATTTGCTATCTACCAGGCTAACCTATTTGATGAATTACTGGGTTGATAACTGAGAGGGGAGATGGAAGAATTTTGCATGCCAATTTGTGCTTGTTGAAACTTGACTGAGATAAAGTAGCATAAAACATGTGAGAAAGTAAGTTAAATGTTCACCGACAACTTGGCAGTTAAGTGGATTCCTAATGGGCTTAAAATAATATTCAAAGAATGCTCATCAATGGATCATCATCAGATTGGAAAGAGCTAATAAGTGAGGTGCACAAGGATCAGTCCTGGGTGTTCAGTGTTTTTGTTAATGAAGAGATACTGTTAATAGAATGCTTATGGATAGAAAAGGGTTATGGATAACTGTTGCATTACAAGACAGAAATAACATTTACAGCCATTTTGATATGTTGTAATGAATGGGCTGAAAGAAACAGATGCATGTATTCCAGATTTCGGGAAGTATTAATTGCATTCTTTTCTGCATTGGTAGCATTACATTCAGTGCTTTCTTAAATATAAAGGATTCAATGAAATTGGAGAGGGTGTGTGTGTGTCTGTGTGTGTGTGTTTAGGGGACTACAAGCTGAAAAAACAATTAATGAAACTGGATGTTTAATTTGAAGAAAAAATGACAAAGAGTTATGGTAGTACTTTTGGAATATAAGAAAGGCTATCATGTGCCAGAAAAATCAAGATCTGTTTGTCTCATTCTGAGCACAAAATCCAAAATAGTGGATTTAAGTAATCGGGAGGTAGGTTTTAAATGAATATTAGAAGAGTGAAAAAGCTGTTTGATATTGGAATCAATTATTCAAAGTGGTATTAGACTCTCATTTAATGTGTTCGGGTGAAATCTGGATCTCTCATCTGGGGTGCTTTAAATTGTATTCCTGCATTGAGCAGAACGTTGGATTTGATGGTTTAAGCAACCTCTTTCATCTCTAAGATTCCAAACACTTTTCAAATCAAGAAGTATCAGCTACACATTTGCTTCGCTTTCTGTAGAAAACCCAGCACAATGTTCATTCAAAGTAGGAAGTAATAGATTACAGGAAGACTCTTTTCCCCCCTCTCCCAAACAAAGCAAACCTGATTTCAGACAGCCTCCTGTTTTGCCGTAGATTTAGAGCTAACATTCAGAGAGGTTAAGGGAAACACAAATATTGACAAACTAAAATTAGGGCTTGTACACTCAAGATTATAACATTAATATTAGCAAGACAGATGGAACATGATATACAAACTTAAAGGTCAGTACAATTGCTGTGAGATTATTGCCTTTTTATGTACAAGGCGGACATATTTAAAGGACCAGGTTTGTTCCAGCTGTGCTAGGGAAACATTTGTTTCCTGCAGACATGGGGCCTATGCAGGTAAGATCATCTGTTGCCATTAGAACATTGCACTGTGAGTAAATGAAATGCAGATCAAATGGGGGAAACTTGCATTAAATTTAATGTGTATGCCTTCACCACCATCCTTAAACAGACACATAGTGACATCGCCTGTAGAATTTAGGGTCAGTCTAAACTGGGGTTAGCAACCTGCGGCTCTGGAGCCACATGTGGCTCTTTCATCCTTCTTCTGCAGCTCCCTGTTGATTGTCGGCTCCACAATTGATAGGGCTTTCAATTAGGACAGATAGAGGACAAGGGATGCCGTGCTATGAGGAGATTCTATGGTGGGGGAAATGGACTTCCGGTCAACAGAGGAAAAAGGACGCCATGCTAGGAGGAGACTATGATGGGAGAACCAGACTTCCAGTCGGCTCCAGAATTGAACAGGGACTTCCGATTAGGACCTTTGTGGCTCTTTGAGTGTTTAAGGTTGCCGACCCCTAGTCTAAATTATTATCAGGTGGTCTGAATGACTGCTGAGATTTTCAGTCATCCAGGTTATGATTGTCCCAAAAATGCTTTTTTCAAAGGCAACTGGACTTTATTAAAAAACAAAGTCCAGTTGACTTTGGAAAAAGCATCTTTGGGACAGGTGATTTAAATATTTCAGGCTCATGAGGTTTTCTTAGTATTATTTGAGTGGTGTGGACACCAAATAAAACCAAATGCTCCTGTTGCTTTAATGGTGGAGTACTCGGTGTCATTTCATTTACAGTTCCTTGGTCTTTCTATGCAGCAGGCATCCAAATGCGTCTGCTGCTTGAGGGAAGGAAATGAAGTGGTGCGTATACCATTTTAGACTACATGGGAGGAAAGGAAGAGTTTTCACTGTTCTCATTTGCAAAATGCTGACACCTGTTATAGCAGCTCGACTCATTTGGAAATGTTCTCTTTATTGTGCAATTTGTTTAAGAATTGCAGGAGGGTTTTGCTGGCTGGCTTGCTTTACATAAAGAAGGATTTTAAAATGGCACTTGTTATCAGCAGCCAAAATAATCCTATCCATTCCTGTCAGATCCAAATTCCACCACATTGTTCTGTCTCATCTGTAATCCACGTGTTGTAACTCTTCCAGAATATCTGTGTCGTTATCTCCTCTCTCTTCTTGTTCCAGTTAAAATGAGTCTAAATATATGCAATAGTCACTGTTCATACCACACTCATTTTTCTTCCTTTCTTCTCCAACTTCAATTGCTTCCTGCAAAGTTGGAATCGAGATTGTGAACCTCTTCAGATAAGAACGTTCTGTTTCTTCTCCATATTTCTAGCCTATGTTTAATCTACAGTATGAAACGCCTGGCATAGAATAAGTAAAAAAATCACGTCCCACAAAAAGTGTTCAATTCAGTGAGAAGAAACTAAACATGTTTCGATTTAAAAAATATTAACCTCCACAAACTCCTGGCAACCATATGGATATATCCATGTTTTTTTCTTGTGAATAATATATAGAAATTGTTTGCCATTGCCTTATTCTGGGATGAGTTTATGATTCAATCCGGCCTAGAATCTTGAGTTTTTCAGGTAGGATCTCATTCAAGTACCAACTAGGTCAAATTCTATTTAATGTTATTAAAATTGCTCAAGGTTAGATAGATGCTGCCACCTGCTGTGGACTTCTTGGCTGCTGAAGTCAGGCCTTCAAGAATTCCATTCACATTTAGGAGACTAGAAGAGAAAATAAAATGGTTTTCTTATTTGGGGCTAGGTTGATGGAACAAAAGCAGATAAGTAGCATCTAATTCAATAAAGAATTTAGGACATGTCAGTGAATAATAAACTGTACAAGCTCTCTGCTAGCCTAAATGAATGCGTGACATTACAAATATATGAATGAGTGAGTGAGTGAGTGAGTGATGAGTGAGTGAGTGAGTGAGTGAGTGAGTGAATGAATGAATGAATGAATGAATGAATGAATGAATGAATGAATGAATGAATACCACATTTGAAGAGACAGAATGATGGATATGCCTGCTCCAGCCTGTTTTTCTTCCTTCATAAGTAGAAAGTGATGTTTTGCAATGTGGCAAACTTCTGTCTAAGAAACTCTCTAAAATATTTAAAATATTACATATACTGTAGATTTGCAAAATCACCAGGGGACAAGTAAATCTTTAACAGGGGTAGCAGCTGTTTTCCAACCAGCAGGCTTATCCATTGAGACAAATAGCATTTGATAGTTCCCCAGTTCAATCCTTACAGTAATTAAGAGATGGTTGGCTGAAAACTACGGTGTTGCAAGCAGTTGGGTAGGGGTGACTTCTGGCATCTTTGTCCTTTTTTCACAACTAGCAGAAACATAATAAATTGTATACACTTGCTAACTTTGCAGAACTGACTTCAGGAGTTGCAAACTTGGATATAGTTGCCTGCAGCATAGAATTGTGCTGCTTGTTTGCTTACTGCAGGCTTTAATCTTAGGCTTAAATATATTTCCAGCTGTGTTTAGTCTAATGTGTTCGGTTTTAGTCATTTGAGTTGGCTGATTGTGTGCTACAACACTGCAATTAACCTGCGTTGAAGACTGCTTGTTCTCTTGAGCTCTTCCTGAGGGCGGTTTGGTAGTGATGTTTCAGCACACTCTGTGAAAAACTGGAACCCTTGTGTGTAACCTGACTTCCAGAACAATGAAGGACTTTATGCCTGTATGAACTCCCCTTGATTAAAACTTCCCTTGAGTAAAAGGCAGCCGCCTTGGGGTAGCCCCAGAGATTCCTCTGACTCAGTAAATCTGACTCATAATTTCTCCTTTAACTTTACCTTCTCTCATCCCACAGATTTTGCTTTTATTCCCAGCTTCTAACAATACTGTCATTTTATTTTCATGTTATTTTCACTGAGTGGGTTGTCCAGGCATATCAAACAAACTCCTTTCTTACCACCATCATAAAAACATCTAGAGCTGGCTGAACTAAAAGA